>JAODAL010022627.1:0-64312 GCA_025379985.1 Phyllomedusa bahiana
AAATGTATACGGAAATTTAAAAGGGATTTTTGGCACTTATCAATTCACCGTGGTGACTACACAATGTGGTTTTCAAATTTAACTGCAAGGTACCTCTACAAAAAATCTGGACGGGGCAAAAGTGAAAAAAACGTATTGAAATTTATACGGAAATAAAAGGTATTTTGGGCACCTATCAACCTGGGGACTACACAATTGTGGATTCAAATTTAACTGCAAGGTGGCTCTATCAAAAATTTGACGGCAAAATAAAAAAACACGTACTGAAATGTATAGGGGATAATAAAAGTTTTTTTCCCCTACCCCTGGGGTACTACAAAATTTTGGGGGTTCAAATTTTAACTGCAAGGGGGGGCTCTATCAACAAATCGGGACGGGGAAAAAGGGGCAAAAAAACAAATCTGAAATGTATAGGAAAATAAAAAGGTTTTTTTGGGCACCTATCAACCTTGGTGATAAAAATTGCTGGTTTAAAAAATTTAACTGCAAGTACCTCTATAAAAACAAATCTTGACTGGGCAAAAGTGCAAAAAACATATCTAAATTATAGGGTAATAAAAGGATTTTTGGCACTATAACCTGTGGTGCCTAAAAAAATTGTGGTTTCAAATTTAACTGCAAGGTGGCTCTATCAACAAAGCTAAGGGCAAAATTTGAAAAAAAAACACTTCGAAATTTTATGATAATCAAAGGAGTCTTGCCCCTAACAAATAGACCTGCAATTATTAGAAAAGACTGTTCAAATATAATTCAGGCTGCCAATATCCCAAATAATACTCAACATAAACTGTTTAAAATCATAAAGGCTAATTTGCAAAATTTTTTTCCCCCGGCCCCCCCCCCCCCCGCCCCCCAACCGTGACTTTACAGCGGTAGATGCTTTCCTTTAAAAATTCTTCCTAACTACCTAAATCTGCAAACCTCTGATCTAACGAGTTCTAAGGGTTTAAAGGGTAAAAGTAGAGCTTCCGTGAAAAAAATAAATAAAATTTTCGCTGGCTTTTTGACAGAGGCAAAAGCGCAGTCCTCTGCTTTGAGATACTCACACACTGATCTTTAACGGAAAGGGGTGTTCCATGAAAACGAGGTCATGAATTTTCCAGCCAATCGCAACCATACACAACCATCTGACGTCCACCACCTACCCTGCTTATCTGTAAACTATTTCTGGGCCGCCAAAATGACAGGAAGCGCCGAAAAGGCGCGATATTAATAATTTTTGCACAGATTTTAACCCCCAAAATTTTTGCGTGATCTAAAAAATCCGATCAACGTAAATACTGTGCCGATTTCAACTTTGTCAATAATAATCGCTCAACACTAGTCATGATTATTGTACAGAACATTGCACCTATGGTGCAGGACATATATTCAACTAGATGATTAATTATGTAAAAATACCCCCAAATATCCATCAGTTTAGCTCATCTGACCCTAGATAGTGTAATGGGACTAATTTTAAAACCAGACAAGTGGTTTCACTGAATCCAGAAATTCTCACTTTGCCCATGCTTAAAAAACCGTACTTTGCTTTGAACTGGTAACATTTTCTGTTCAAATGTTTCAGTAAAGCAGATTAAGATGTACAAATATATTTCTAAAAATTTGGTTGTGTACAAAGGGGCTCTGCATGTGACTGAACCTCGTATCATTGCAGCCTGAAGATTTTCATTTTCCCATGTTCTGAGCCACTGGCCATTACCAGTTTTTGCAAAACAAATGTTACATCTTAGTTGGTAATTGCCATAGATGACTATAGCATTGCTTTCAAATCTTCAAATCTTTTAATAGTTGCTCTCAGACTGATGGTCCTAATGCAAGGAAGATTTTTCGGATTTTCAGATTCAAAAATATTCTGCAGAGTCCTAATTGTGGTAGTCAGGAAAGGATAAAACCAGGTGACTAATTTTTAACAAAAAGTCATATAGAAGCAGAAGGACCACAATAGAGTCTCTACAGTGTCAAAGGCCCACAAATATATGACAGCTTCCTGGAGCCCAGGGAGTATTGATTTTGTTTCTCTTTCGGGAGATAATAGTAGAGATACAAAAACACTTATTAAAAGATTGTTGTATTTTTTTGGCTTGGATTGGGGATGCTTCGGACTCTAAAGTCTAAGGGAGCAAGTAGGCTTTGGCCAATTTCACCAGCTTATAAAACGTGCTTTATGTCCATAAAAGAGAAATTTTAGTAAGCAGATTATTTAAAGGGGAGTTCCATTTTTTTTTTTTATAATTCAAGAAAAAACTTTATTGGTGAATAAGATAATATGACAAATGCAAGCTGGAGGTACAATCCGAGACATGCGGACACAAAAATTTGTAGTAAAAAAGAAAGTCAACAATGCAAACATGACCACAAGAATGCAATATCGTAGATACAGTAAATGTACCGATCTTGATGATTATAATCGCGATAAGCAAGCTAGAACTAATCCTTCAGTCTAATATAAACCAAAAATTAAACTAAGTGTTAAGAGGGCAGGGGAGTTCCATTTTTAAAAGAATGCTCGTCGATTATAGAGGTTATAAAAAAGAAAAAAAAAACCTTCACCTGCTAAATCCACTCATTCTAATTTCACCAGCGCTCTTGGTGCTCCTGGCTGATGACAGGAGTTCATTGTTCTCGTGACCCTGCAGCTATTCACAGGCTCCAGTGGTCTCTTTCAGGTTATACGGCATGTGATTGGCTGTAGCGTCACGTGATCCATGATTGTGACAACATCAACGGAACCAGTGGAGCAATGGAATGAGCAAATTATAAGATGCTTGTGTCTTTAACATAGGAGCCTTTGGTTGCTGAACATGTTTATTACTTTGCTTTAAGTTTTTGGGAAAAAATGTGAGTAAATATTTTTACTACAAATTAAAATTTCTATACTTAAAGCTTTTGGTCACATTTTAGTTAAAAAATTGTCTCTTTAACCAAGACTATTTTAAAGAGCACTTAATAAAAATTAAATTTCACTTTACCCAGTAAATCTGGTACCATTCAGACCACTAAAATATTGATTTCCTTTTCTCAGCCAAATGACAACTATGGTATCTTTCCATTGCCTTCTAAATAATTATGTCTTGTTTTGATTAAACATATTGATTGTATTAATATTTGATGTAGAACAGCCCTATTCAGGCTCACTGATGGTTCAGTGAAAGCTTGAACAAGTCAGGCAGCAAATTATATTGCATAGTCCCTAAGGGATAAATGTATTGTTGATGGTAAAGAACTGTCTCTCATTGACACTGAGTAAGATTCACATGTTCCTTGGTTTTTGTCTTGTGTGTTATAAAAAGAGAAAGTATTAAGTTAAGCATGAATTAAGGTTTTATTCTATTAGGTTATAATTTGTGGATATTTAGCTAGTTTTATATGGGCAGATAGGTGTTCATATTGGCATGTATTACATTAAGACTTTTAATGATGCATTTTACCTGTGGTTTCCTCTTGTGCTGCACCTATTAATATATTAAGGAACTGGAGTATGGAAAACATGTCATGGAGATGCTTTAAATGTATGGAACACACCTACAGTAGTTTACACACACAAATACAATTTGTCACTAATTTGTATTAGTGGTGTATATATATATATTTTAAAAATTATATATTATATAT
Source organism: Phyllomedusa bahiana (assembly GCA_025379985.1). Taxonomy (NCBI): domain Eukaryota; kingdom Metazoa; phylum Chordata; class Amphibia; order Anura; family Hylidae; genus Phyllomedusa; species Phyllomedusa bahiana. The sequence goes on from JAODAL010022627.1 coordinate 3,616, forward strand.
ATATATATTTTAATATTAAATATATATATATATATATATATATATATATATATATATATATAGATAGATAGATATATAAAATAATATAATACACTCACCGGCCACTTTATTAATACACCATGCTAGTAACGGTTTGGACCCCCCTTTTTGCCTTCAGAACTGCCTCAATTCTTCGTGGCATAGATTCCACAAGGTGTTGCAACGATGCTCAAATTTGGGACCAAGGGGCCCAAAGAGTGCCATGAAAATATTCCCCACACCATGACACCACCACCACCAGCCTAAACCGTTGATACAAGGCAGGATGGATCCATGCTTTCATGTTGTTGACGCCAAATTCTGACCCTACCAACCCGAATGTCGCAGCAAAAAATCGAGACTCATCAGACCAGGCAACGTTTTTCCAATCTTCTACTGTCCCAATTTTCGATGAGCTTGGGCAAATTGGAGCCTCATTTTTCTGTTCTTAGCTGAAAGGAGTGGCACCCAGTGTGGTCTTCTGCTGCTGTACCCCAAATCTGCCTCAAAGTTCGCCGTACTGTGCGATTCAGAGATGCTCTTCTCCCTACCTTGGTTGTAACGGGTGGCTATTTTAGTCACTGTTGCCTTTCTATCAGCTCAAACCCAGTCTGCCCATTCTCCTTTGGGACCTCTGGCATCAACAAGGCATTTCCGCCCACAGGACTGCCGTTTCACTGGATGTTTTTTCTTTTTCGGACCAGTCTCTGTAAACCCTAGAGATGGTTGTGCTTTGAAAATCCCAGGAGTCAGCAGTTTCTGAAATACTCAGACCAGCCCTTCGGCCCCAACAACCATGCCCGTTCAAGGCACTCAAATCACCTTTCTTCCCCATATGATGCTGGGTTTGAACTGCAGGAGATTGTCTTGACCATGTCTAACATGCCTAAATGCACTGAGTTGCCGCCATGTGATTGGCTGATTAGAAATTAAGTTTTTTAACGAGCATTTTGGACAGGTGTACCTAATAAAGTGGCCGGTGAGTGTACATATATATATTTAATTACTTTTTAATCATGTAATAAATAAAGTTATATTTGTAATCTTGAACTATATCATCTCTTTTTCTCTTTATTTTGTCATTCTGTATATATGGAGAGGAGTTCTGTTCTGAGAGGTGATCGGCGCCTGAGGAGGTTTAACATATTAGTTATAGCTGGACTTATCTGGGTATTTCTCATATATATTTTATATATATATATATTATATATATATATATATATATATGAGAAATACCCAGATAAATATAGCTATAACTAATAGGTTAAAACTCCTCAGGTTATATATATATTATACTACATAAAAATTAGGCATTTACCCATCATGTCTTAAAAGGGTTGTATAGTGACATTTTTTTAAATAAGATGTTTCCCATAGTTTGTCCCATTTATAACATACATTTATTACATTTTCTGTTGGCTTAGTATACTTATAATGATAGGAAGCCAAGCATATCTGTGTGTCTCCACAATCTGAAAGTAGGTCTGTGTTGAGCTCAAGAGATCACGTGACAAAAGGTATTTTTTTAGGGCGGCCTTTGGTGCTACTTTATTTTGGTCCTGCCTCTCAAAATGTTTAACATGAGGTAGGAAACAGATAGTGTGTGTTGAGGTTACGATTGGGAGAGACAAAGCACACCAAAGGATCCTTGGAATTAGAGTTTTACAGGTCAATGCGAAACAACTTTGAAAATGTTTCTGCTGTTCAACAGTAGAGAAGGAAGGATAGAGTACACATAACACAAGAAGAGCACAAACGAGTACAGAAAACATCACATAGAGATGAATGAAGACTCAAACAATTTGAGGATGGGTTTCTCTTTTTTGGTTCACTGGACAACTTATTTAACTCCACGAGTTGAGTAATTTCGTCAAATAATTTTGTAAATACCTTGCTGCATGTATGTTTGTGCAGCTCATTGTTCTAAACGATGTTTTCTTATTTGGTGTTTTAGTGCTTTATCAGAATTTTACTGGTCTGTTGTCACCAGAGTATAATGCATTGCAAAAACTGAGATGTAACATGGATACTTGTGGCTATATGGTAACTTTGATTGGTGCAAATTTAAAAACTTAAAAATGTAACCTCTTTTCACATTACCTCTCTATTGTTCCTTTGTATTACAGCCACAGTCCTGCTCCACTGCCCACATATTCAGAGCACCATAATAATATTATAAAGATCCTGTGCACTGTACAATTATGGCATGGGTTATTAAGGAGTTAATGATAATTCTTACTTTTTTATACAGTTTGCTTTTTCTCAGTATCACCTTGTTACTTAAATAGGTTTGGTATAGATGCCGCCAAAGCTTCAGAAGTATCCACCGGTCCACGTGCATCCAATGTACAGCACAGACATGGCCAGTATGTATTACGAAAAGGTAAAAATATATTTAGAAATAACAACGATATTCCACAAAAAAAATTCAAATGGGAAGGCGACGGTAGGTAAATCACCTCCAAAAAGTCCATATAAAGGAAACAAGGGGCGTCAGTATGTCCAAGAAATGCATTGCCCACTGGTAAGTCAATTATCACTCAACCCCAAAAAATCCATCTAAAGCAAACAAGGAGTGTTAGCATAACCAAGAATTGACTTTCTCCCAGTAATTCTATATTCTTATACTGCTTGAAAAAGGCCATAACACTTGGGCTGAAACGTTGCGCTATTATATAGTGCTCACATGGAAGATTGGAAGATGCTGACGTTCATTTTTGGAACTGCGTATTGGTGAGTGGAAACTGACACACCAGAAGAGCAGTCTGTTGCATCAATTTGGCGCAATAAGTGTGATTGTGGATATCTGTGCTGTTCCTGCCATTTTTTATTTTTTTGCCCCCCAGTAAGTCAGTCCTCACTCAGCCCAAAAAAAAAAAAAAAACATATAAAGGAAACAAGGAACATATCCAAGAAATGAAGTGCTCCACTTGTAAGTCAGTCATTACTCACCCACAAAAGGCGACAAGTATGTACAGGGCTGCGCGTCTTTTCAGCCCGTAAACTGGCGCAGCCCAATTCGCTATATTTTTAATCAGACGCACTGCAAAATTAGGCGCATTACAGAGCGCCTGCGTCAATTTGTAATGCATCTGAGATTGGGGGGCGCGCTGGAGGCGTGTCGCACTACAACCATACAAATTTACACCTTTATGACTGTTTATTAGCAAATCCAAGTGCATTACTGCTGGAACAGGTAGACCCCTTTAAAAGTGGTTTACCTGAGCCAGAATTGATGCTTTGTAGGTAGAAAGCGCTAAATCTATGACCCACAGTAGAACAGGTTCATAGATTCAGGCGCATACTACTTTTTCACGCTACTAATGCGTGAAAAAAAATGGTGCCTGGGCGCCAAAAATCATACATGTCGCCCAAAAAGTCCATATTTAGCAACTACGGGATGTCAGCATATCCAAGAATTGCCAATGGATTGCCCCATTGTTACATAGTTTGTAAGGCTGAAAAAAGACAAGACGTCCATTCAGTTCAACCTGTTGTGCTAAAGTGTTGATCCAGAGGAAGGCAAAATATCCCAATGAGGTAGAAGCCAATTATCCTCATTTTAGGGAAAAAATTCCTCCCTGATTCCAATCTGGCAATCGGAAAAATCCCTGGATCAACGACCTCTCTCCAGAATCCTAGACACTATAACTGTTTATATTATTACACTCCAGAAATGCATCCAAACCCTTTTTGAACTCTGTTATTGAATTCACCATGACAATTTCCTCTGACAGAGAGTTCCACAGTCTCACTGCTCTAACAGTAAAGAATCCCTTTCTATGTTTATGTATAAACTTTCGTTTCTCAAGACGTAGAGCCCCCTTGTTCTAGATACAGTCCTGAGTATAAATAAATCAGTTAATCAGTTCTCACTCACTCACAGAAGTCCATATTAACCAAACAAAGGGCATCAGTATATCCAAGAAATGGATTGCTCCACTGGTTAAGTTAGTTATAACCCACTTTCAAACAGCAAAAAAGATGCTGGGGACAAAATTGAAAAGTCTCAAAGAAAAAATAGAAATTCACCATAAAACAATAAATCTTTAATTGATATACATTAAAATACCCAATTCTCAGAAATATTAAATGGCCTTAAATGCTTTTATAACAACAATAATTTAGTTACACTCTCAGTCACCGAAATACTTTACTTTCATAAAACATATATATATATATATATATATATATATATATATATATATATATATATATATATATAAGGCAAGAAGAACAAAACATATATATTATATATGTATAACGTGTCTCAAAAAGAATATCAATAATCAACCATCAGTTTATCAGTATACAGGTACCCAACCACCCCATATAAACACTCACAGTACTGTAGATATCATTGGATGGGCTCCTGTTTTCCTCTAGTGGCTATAGTGGACACAAAACCATAGGACCGGACTGCAATGATGTAAAAAATCTCTAGATCCAATCCAGGCGGAGCACTCGTCCCAAAAGGGACGACCCCACCTCTCGAAGGCTTGCCCTATAATCAATCTATGGTACCCTGATCCCAAAATTCAGAATGTATCCATATCCCATGAAAAAATTACTAAGTCCGTAATTATAAGCAATAATCAAAGATAAGAACACCGTCCCAACCCGTTTCCCCAATCATTGGTTCATCAGGGGACAATATATGATGTAATCCTTTAGATCAGGCATCCTCGAACTGCGGCCCTCCAGCTGTTGGGAAACTACAACTCCCATCATTCCCACTATTATGATTATATAAATGCATGATGGGAGTTGTAGTTTCCCAACAGCTGGAGGGCCGCAGTTTGAGGATGCCTGCCTAAGATGATATAATAATGTGGGTTATGGCATGATGAGGCCATATCATAGTACTTTATCGTACTTTTTTTTACTATGTAGTGACCTGAGTAACAATGTATTATTCTCGGATTTGCTCAGATGTGATTGCAGACACCTCTTGTTTGCTTTATATGGTCAGCGTGCATCGGCATAAAATGTACAGAAAAGCATAGTTTGTAGTTTTTGCAGAAGAATACATAAAATAAATGTACCACATTTTTTTTTTTTACCATCAAAGTCAATCAGCAACATATGCCGCTATGTGTTCCCAATGTATACCTCCAATAGAAAGAATGCACATACAGTTCACCTTATTTTATGGCTGCATTTCCATACTTCTCTCTAATTATATATTTTCTTAGATGATACAAATACATTAGTATGAGAATGTGAGACCATTATAGCAGACATCTATTTGTTGTTACCCAAGACAGAGAGGCAAATTGTGCATCAGTTTAAGGCAGTCCCTGATTTCACACGGTTTAAGCTGCTAATAGAGTTTCTCATTGCTAGTATGTTGTTTTGTGATATGGACATGTGTCTAATGGGAGCAGTGCTACTAAGACAAGGAGGAGAATTGACACAGACAAGCAGCCAGCTGTCAGGTGGTAATGACTTTCAGTCACCATGGACCGAAATCATTTGAACTGTCGACCTTCAGGCATAAGATAAGTGACCTAAGTATTCAGAATCATAGTCTTCAAACATATGCTCGCCCATGGACAATTTTTCAGCCTAGAAAAAAAAATTGAATAAATTGTCCAGTATCACAGTCGGTTATTTTAGGTTTTCACAATAAAATTAATACTATTTAATCCCACATTTTCTGAAATGATAACAATATTTGTGGCGGGAAACAGAGCCTGGTTGTTAAAAAAAAGTGAATAAATCATGATACCCAAGAGTAATGGTTTGGCCTTATCACAGACAAGCGCTATAAATCCCATGGTACTTATTCTCTGGGTTAACCTGTCAAATAAACAGCCCCAAACAATCACACGCGCGCTGTAATATCTCAATATGTCTTTAGCTGTAAACACAGGATTTTAGATATAGAAACAATATATTTTTTTTTGTTACAGTTGGAAGAATTTTGAAGTTTTTAAAAAAGTTACATCATTAGACTTTTGCTGTCGGAAGCTTTTATTAGAATGTTAGACAAGGTCTAGAATTATTTTTTTTCCACTGCTTCAACTTGATCAAGGTAGGAGAGGGAAGGCCTGTTTCATAAATATCCCCTAACTGATTAAACAGAAAGTAGGGGTGCATGCACATGACCAATGTTTTTACATGGATTGGGACATGGATTCCGGGTGTGAAAAAAATACGTGTTCTTTTTCCCATTGCTTTCAAATTTGCAATGCAGAACATTTTTTTTTAAAAAGATAGATTTTTTTCAAAAAAAGTTTCCAAAGTGTCAGCATCTTTACACTATGAAAAATGTATTCACATAGCCCAAAAAAAGGGCAACATTTCGGCATTTGTTAGAATATGTGAATTTTTTAAAATTTTGTTAATACGAGGATGGGCTCACCCGTAGAGAGTGATATGCTGCATTTCCAAAGATTCTGAGGAGTCTTTGGTGAGGTTTCTATTGTAAACTTTTTTTGTTCTATGTCATTTTTTTGACTTAGAATCACATCCATTTGCTTGTTGGGCGGTCAAGACAAAGATTAAAATTGGGGCTAATCCACATCCAAAACCACTGCAAAAACTGCTACTACACAGTGAAGATCTGTGGCATAACTCTAAGGCCATGTTCACACGGCTTATTTGGGTGTGGTTTTGGACGAGGTTTTCGTTGCGTTTCCGCTCCCAAAACCTCGCCCAAAACCTTGTCTGAAACACGCTTCCTCAGAAGAGGTTTTTGGGGTTGTTCACACAGAGTTTTCACTCCGTGTTACAAGCGCTTTTTAGATCCGTTTTGGGGACCGACAGGACGGAACTAGAGACGGATCTAAATAATTAGCAGTGAGATTATCACTGCGGTCTATGAGGAGCACGCAGCGGCCTTCACATGAGAGATCGCCGCTGCGTGTTCCCCTCCTGCCTGTCGGCTCCGTCTTTGAAAGAATTGACATGCAATTCTTTCAAAGACGGACCCGAGCTGTGCTGTGGAAACACGCAGCGGTGATCTCTCCTGTGAACACCGAGGTCTTCCTCATAGCCCGCAGTGATAATCTCACTGCTAATTGTTTAGATACGTCTCTGGGTCCGTCCTGTCTGTCCCCAAGACGGATCTAAAAAGCGCTTGTAACACGGAGTGAAAACTCTGTGTGAACAAGCCCAAAAACCTCTTCTGAGGAAGCGTGTTTCAGACAAGGTTTTGGGCGAAGTTTTGGGAGCGGAAACGCAACGAAAACCTCGTCCAAAACCACACCCAAATAAGCCGTGTGAACATGGCCTAAGAGTTGCACCTTGGATTTTCCATGTGGTTTCTGCACAGGATAGATCTGTCATGTTAGCATACCTGTCACGGTTCACGCTACAGTCCCCCGCCATGGACCGCCAGCGTGTCGTGCCTTCCTTGTCTTGCCTGTTTCCCTGCTTGATGTGAGTGGCTACTTGTACTTACTCACTAGCACTCGCTCCTGCTTCCTGGGGTCCTGTATGTGCACTGCGCCTCGTAGGGCGCGCGTGGTAGCTTCCTGTCCTTTATTGGTTTCCTGTCTTGTGCACCTTCCTCTTGACCTATGGCCCCTGACTATAAGAGGAACTTCCTGCCTTTGCTCTGGGTCAGTGCATTGCAGTCCTGTGCAGTGTTCATCTTTGAGCTCCTGCCAGCCTCTCTGGATTTAACCCCTAGTTGCTGGTTCAGTTCCTGTGGCCTACCAGAGCACCTGACCATATTTCTGTCATCTTCTGTTGTCCTGTATCTGCTGTCTTGTTCCTGCTGTATCCTGCCGTGATCTCTGTCTTGTTCCTGCTGTATCCTGCTGTGTTACCTGTCCTGTTCCTGCCGTGGCCTGATGTTGCATACGTCGTATCCAGCTACCTAAGTTCCTGTCTACCACCGCCTGTGTTCCTGTCCTGCACCTCGGCTGTCACCGCAGGTAGCCACGTCAGGGGTAGCGACCTGGGGGTCCCCGCAGCTAAGTCCGTCCTGCTTTGTGGCGGGCTCCGGTGAAGACTGGGGGCCCCTTTGACTTCGCTCCCTGGCGTGGTCTCCATATACCATCTCGCCTGCTGTTACCACAGTGGATCCACACCCGGATGTCAGCGGTCGGCGCTTCAATGTATGCTGTCGTCGCCGCATCCATTGCAATACCCTAATGAACATCTCCTGATGTGAAAATCCATGGTGCACTGCAGATTGTTTATTACATAGATGGCCATTTTAGCAGACATATAAAATCATTCCTCTGACTACTAACATAGCCCATATTATGCAAACAGCAGCATATTAGCAGCACTTTACAAATGCTAATAGACAGTTAAAGGGAATATATTAACTATTTTAAAATGCATTTCTGCTACTTTTTGGATACATCAAAATTTGAGGTTCTGAGCACTCACTTGTGATCAAAACTGCGACTGCCCATCCACTGTTACAAGGTGACCTTAGTTCAGATGGGAACCTACACTAACTCATCTCATCCTGCTTTGTGCCCACTCAAGCCGCCGTATTTTCAGAGAATGAAGGTCCCAGCTATACTTTGATCTGACTAAAGTCAGTCTACGTGGATGGACGAAGTGCACAACCAAAATGGAAGCTGCCGCTCCCCTATGCAAACAATCGAAGGTTAAAAATTGATCAGCACATCCCAAACTATTTTAAAGAAAATGATGTAGGTGCTTGCTGGTGTGGGGGCATATTATGCAAACAACAACATTTCATCAACCCATATTATAACAGGGTTTTGTTTGGTCCCATGCAGAATGTACTGTACCTTGCATTGAACACAATACGTCTGCTTATATCTACAATCTTGATTTTAGAAAGCCTCATATGCAGACAGGTTCTCAAGCAAATAAACGTTCTATGATGCTTTGCCCAAACATCAAATATGGAGTTTTGGGCACATGACAAATGTCTAAATGTAAAACTATATAGATTATTCCAAATATTAAGCTTTGTAGGATGATAAAGAGTCAGAAGGTGCTGCAGACTGTTCCCTGTGCAGCACCATGAATGTCAAAGGTAATGTGCAAATTATCTCAAGAGATGAGAGCTAGGACTCCAGCTTTACCTATTAGATGACATATTCCTTAACATCAAATCCAACCTACCAAAGAGCCTTGAAACATGACTAGAAATTTAAAGCTAATCTAGTTACCCATCTGCAGACAGCCGTTTCTGGGTATTCCTCTTCAGTGCAGGGCCAGGCTCTTGCTGACTGGGTGACAGGTTTTAGATGTAGCTCAAAAGGGTCAATGCTCCTTGTTTGGGAGGAACCCTATGAACTTGTGAGGAGACTGACAAGCCATGAGTGCTACACTTGAATGTAAATACATTCAAATAAGCTTAAGGGAAGAAATAGAAGAATCCAGCACAACCTACAGGAAGTAGCATTCCTTGATGTCACATCCATCCCACAAAAGAGCCTTGAAACATGACTAGGAGACAAAAGCCGTGCCTACAGCTGTTTTGAGGTGTTCATCCTTCTTCAGTGTAGAGCAGGGTCCTTAGATGTAGCGAAAAAGGGGTAATGGTTCCCATTAGGGAGATTATAGTGCCCCTCTCTAAGGATGAACATGACTCCTTTTGAGCTACAGAAAATGAGCAAACTCCAGTCCACTGCAAGGAGAGGCACAGATGAGTAGTTGCCAAGAGAAGTTTAAGTGACAACAGCAGAATGCATATGACTTAGAAGATTTACAAATGTCACTTAGATTACAAGGCTCTGAAAGAAATAGAAAATCTCTAGTGTTAGAGATGGGCATGTATATCAGGAGACCTTAAGATATCACTACTCCATGAAATATTTTTATACCCTTAATTCCTCTTGGGATTTTGTTGGGGGGTGCGCCCGCCTTGTCACCAAAACGACTTGTTTACTTAAAATAAAAAATGCACAAAGTCTAAATGTATCTACTAAGCAATCTACAACCATGGTTCAATTTCTGTAAATTAAATATAAAAGCAGCAAAAACTTAAAAGGGTGTTCCAGAACTGATCAATGATCATTGTTTCATCGGAGTATGAGTAAAAATAGAAGCGAAGACTTGTACTTACCTCCTGGATGCTCCCGTTCACTCCTGGCTGCCGGTGCATTCATCCCAGGATGAAGCAGTGAAGTTCAGCATACATGTGGCTGCTCCAACCAATCACAGGTCAGAGAGGTCTCAGACAGGTGACGTTGTGGCCTGTGATTGGCTGGAGCTGTCACATGAACGATGGACGTTCACTTATTACTTCCTGGTTGAACGCACCGGCAGCTGGGAGTCAACGGGAGCGTCCGGGAGATAAGTAGGAGTCTTCTCTTCTATTTTTACTCCTACCCAGCTGAAAGAACGAGCATTGATAAGTCCCCTTTAAAGCATATCTGTACATTCAGTTAACTTTAAAGAATTAGCCATCATGTATAAATAATTTCTTGTCATTATATATTTTGTATAGTTTACCCCAGTTTTCCCAGTTGTCCCTGAATTACTAGATGGAGACTAGCTGCTATGATGTCTCCCATATGCTGCAGACACAGAAGAGGTGCTAGTGATCCCTTTTATCCCAATAGTACAGCACCACCAGAAGTGGCTGTGGCATGGAGGATATTTTGTAGTAGTTTTCATCAGTGTAGGTTGTGAATAAAGTACTGGGGTGACATATAACACTTACTAAAGCCTTCACCATCATCTCTTTGTGCCTTCTTTGCTTCTGTTTCACTCCCTCTCCTCCTCTCTTCATAGACTTCTATGTGCAGCATGTAACATGATCCCTCAAGAGCCCAGCTTGTCTCTCTAATTACCATTTTATGAAATTAATTTAGTGTGAATGATTAGTGCTGGAGGTGGGTGAGAGGAGAGGGAGATGAGTCTAATATCTTAAATGGAGAAAGATGCATTCTTCATTTTTTAGATATATTACAAAGTTTCTTATATTTACTTGTACTATTAAGATATGCAAAGTTTGTTATAAGTACAAGTACAAGTATTTGTCCATGACATAATCATGGGTTATACTTCACTATATTTTTCTACTACATTTATGATCACAAGTGAAGCAATATAAAACTTTCCTTAAACATAACACTGCATCTCTTGTGACCTTTTCTTTATGGATGCATTTGATACTCTTTTAATTTTATTTACATGTGCTTTGAATAAACTTTGTATTTGTTCAAAGAATGCAAATCCTTTACATGTGGAAGAAAAAGAGAGAAGACAGACAGACAGACAGACAGACAGACAGACAGACAGACAGACAGACAGATAGATAGATAGATAGATAGATAGATAGATACATGAATGGATGGATGGATAGATAGATAGATAAACAAGGTAGACCAATAGATTAAACAAAAGGGGCAATGAGTGGGAAAGACATATACTGCAAAGAGTTAGGATATATGGCGACACTGGGTAAACTGCTATAATACTGTTTGAAATCCCCTGGATATACAAAGAATAGAAAGAAAATATCTCAATTGCAGGTTTCTGCCACTGGAGGAAGCCTAAAATATGACTGCATACTCTTTTATTATTGAGTTCAATTAAGGAATCATAAGCCATTAGCACATCAGCTCCCCCTAGTGGTGGTTACACACAGTGAAACATTTCTAATTCTATGTTTCTGAAGTGAATATAAATAAGCTCTGTATCATAAAATCAGAGCTATGACTCTTTATAGATACATTGTAAAATGACTCCGCAAGGATTCCCAGGTCGGCATAAAACTACAGGTAAGGAGATGATGATGATTATTATGTATTTCAGATTCCAGGGAGCAATGATTCCAGGGAGCTGTACATTCAAGGGGGTTACATACATAACATAAGTCAAACAAGTACAATGGTGTTGAGAGGTAACTAAGAACTGGTACAGAGGGAGAGAGGACCCTGCCTGCAAGGGCTTACTATCTACATGATGTTGTCCCTCTTTCTTATGATCTTGTTTGTTGCAAAATTCAGTTCAGAATTGATAGCCATGTACCACTGACCAGCAGACTCCTTCCTCTATGTAGTGATGGTGTAGGCCCTAGAATGAATCCTTCCATGAATGATACCAATAGAACAGTGTTTCTCAACTCCAGTCCTCAAGACCCACCAACAGGTCATGTTTTCAGGATCTCTCACAGAATGCACTGACAATAATTATATCACCTGTGCAGCATAATGATATCACCTGTGCAATACTGAGGAAATCCTGAAAACTTGACCTGTTGGCGGGTCTTGAGGACTGGAGTTGAGAAACACTGCAATAGAACATTACAGCACTGCATAGATCTGGCAGTAGCGTCCATTTGAGGAATCACTCAGTCATTGTACAGCGGGGTTATTTAAAGACTACATTGTATTATTATATAGAAATATAGTAACCAAGCAAGGCTATGTTCACCAAAAGTTCAGTGAAGGGTTTGAAGCTCCTGGTACATGTGCTAAACACAGCCATAGGCCCTTCTCTACTTAACAGTGGACGGTATGCGGTCACCTCTAATATATCACAACCATATGTCGGGCAATACTCCCAACCTACAACTTTATGTACAGACCAAACGTGTTGCCAGTAAAGCCTTATTTGGTCACTTTATCATGTATTTACAGTTTGGCTAAAGCATAAATATGGCATGTAATATTCTGTGGTTCCTATAAGACTAAACACAGCACGGAAAAAATAGCAACCTAAAACGTTCTAAAATATAAATCTAAAATATAGGTTGTCACAAAACTACTCACAACAGGGTAATATAAGACATTAACATACCTGCTGGATACACCCTAATTATGAGAGTAGAGCTTACTTCATATAGATAGCGAAAACTCCATGTAGAAAAGGGAGTGCAAGTAGGGGACAAAGTGAAAATATTGCACTTACGTTTGATGACTCCCGTGTTAAAGTTCTGGCAGGATATATGGATATTCCAATCCATGCACTTCTGAAAATATAAGGGTTTAAATTATAGATGGCTATTATAGCCCTATTTTTTCTCCTACTCTATACCATTAGGTGCATGGAGTAATTGCCCCGAAAAGAGCAGCCCCAGAAGCTATCCCTAATGTACCCTACAATCTCCCTCTTCAAAACAAAAGGACCTCTCATTCCTAAAGCAAATGACAATGCATTTTGCACAAGAACATTAACAGATACTCATTATTATGATCTCCCAAAAATAACTTCTATGTGATAGCCCGACGCATTTGTCTCCACTTTCCAGTGTCTTAGTGGGGTTCCTCAGGGGCAAAAAGAGGCTACTGGGGTATTGGTCCCTGAGTATCATTCATGTACCCTCTCACCTTTAGTCCTCACACAACGAGCCTGCTTTCTATCCAGTCATCATGATGTCCCTATAAGGCTGTGTCATGTGAGCACTATTTTGGCAGTTATGTTCTGCTTTATTTTCTAGTTATCTGGTGCCACTTTTTTGGTATTTACGTATGTGTTTTAGAGTGATAAAGAGGTTGAACTGAAAGTAGTCTGGGTTCTCATCAGACAAAGGCCCCTTACCACCCACCAGCATAACATATTTAAGTACAATTATTTCCTAGCATTTTTTCCTTGTTAAGGGATGTTCACATTTTTTAGATGCGTGTTTGGATCTGTGTTTGAGACCAGAAATGGAACCAAAAACGCATATAACAGTGTGCTGTGTGATTTACATTGCTTTCAGACAATATGTGTTTTACATGTGTCTTTCTGATGCGTCTTTCGGATCCGTTCAAATAATTGTTATGTCAATTCTTAATCTGTTTGACGCCCTATTTAAAATTATTGGGTGCGTTTCTGCTGTGGCAAAAATGCATCCAAACACGCAGCTTGGTGCATGTTGGAATGAATTTTATGCAGCACTTTTGAATACGTTTTTCAGATCCGAAAAAATGTATTCAAAACACTGTATGAACATCCCCTATCAGGCTCTGAACGAGGATTCTATTGGGTGGTAAGGGTAAGGTTGCTTGAATAGGGTTGTGTTCAGTTCAAAACTGATTTGACTGAACTTATAACAAAACTTAGCTTCAGGACAACTCAAACTCAAAGTTCTTCTCTAGTCCTAACACTATCCCTTACCCCAATTGAGCCTAGGGTTAAGATTTCTTATTGGCTTTTAAGGCTTAACTTACCATACCCCAATGCACCCAGTCCCTTCTTGCTCTTAGTGTGGCCTAACTTCCAGTCCAGTGCCACTTGGTTGCTGCGGTAGCAGCCTCACTTGCAGTTGATGCCTCCTCGCCGCTCCAGGTGTGCTACCACTTCGGGTAAGAAGGGTTTAGGGGCATTGGGGAATGGCAAGTAAAAAACTCTAAGGCTATGTTCACATGGTATATTGCGGCATGTACGCCATCTGTTCAGCGCATACTTCTAAAGCACAGGGGGGCCCCATTTAATCCGCATAAGCGACATGTCACTTCTCTCCACGGGTGTACAATACGATCGTATTGTATGCCAGGGGGACGAGGCATAATTCATAGTTCTCTATGAGAGCTATAAATTACCGTAATTGCGGCGTGCATTTTGCCCGTATTAAAGTGCAAATACGCGACGGGATGCGGGCCACAATTACGCCATGTGAACATACCCTAACTCTTAGTGTATGTTCACACTGCTTATTTTAATGTGGTTTTGGGCGACGTTTTGGATGAGGTTTTCGACGAGGTTTTCACCCATACAAATTAATAGCCAGGGCAAAAACCGCTCTGAAAACGCGCCTAAAATGCGCCTAAAACATGTTTAAAGAATTGACATGACACTTCTTTTTCATTGCTTCCAAAGAAGCGTGTAAAAACCTCATCGTGTGTGAACTACAACAAGGAATCAATTAAATGAACTGGGGTTGTTTTGGAAGCGTTTTGGACGAGGTTTTGGGCGAGGAAATGTTTCTAAAACCTCATCCAAAACCATGTCAAAACAAGCCATGTGAACATGGCCTTAGGGTAAGGGTAAATTTTCATTTAGGTTTTTGCCAAAATTTGCTTCAGGCCAACCCCAATTGAATGACTTGTATTCAGTATAAATTAGACATTGACCTGAATCCAAAGTGCAATGTTAGAAATGGGTAAGATGTGATAACTGCAACATTTTTGGTGTCATGCATGAAGAATATCAGTCAGACTAAAAATGGCTGATAACAGAGAACATTACATTTTATGCAGAGAAATAAAGCAAAAGTGTCCCTTTACATAAAAGGTAAAACCAGTTTGGCTGACACTTTGTTATACATCCTTATATGTAATTTAGCGCATGTGCCAAATTTCTTCATATCAGAGAAAAAAACTGGGGTCTATTCTTGTTTTTTTTTTCTTTTTTACCATTTTTTTTATATTGTGGCTCTAATTACCTTTCTGTTTGAAAGACTGATATTACAGGAGGCCCGGCAAGCGGATAATCCTATTGATTGTGACTGAGACATGACATAAACATTTCCTAGTAAAGAATCATGGTTTTGTTGCATTGGGAACATGAAATAGGGAGATTTCTTTTCTTGCACGGTGATGGCAGCAGTTAGAATATTTCACCTGTAATGAGATGTGTGTGCTATGTGCTATAGTGAACCACTGCTGAGCCATTAAATATATGTAAATGAAGGGAAACACAAGAGAGCTTGGCATAATAACGTGCGGAACAGAGAAATGGGTCCTGGAAAGTGATTAATTTATTTGATGATGCCTCAAGTGAGGAATTTTAGGTCACAAATGAAGTGACAGAATGACAAATTACCATTTTAAGGAATTTACTGGGCATCATTACTGAACAATTGTCAGGTAGTTTATGGAGGCTGAGAAGATGGTATAAATATAGATCTTTTTTTCCCCTTTTTTTCCATGATGAATTATTAATCCCCTTTTTACAAAATCTTGGAGAATGATGGTCAGGGGCTTCATTGGAAATAATGTGTTCTACAATTTGAGCTAAATTCTAATATGATCTACTGTAGAACGGAGATCTTTACAATTAAAGTCTCAGCGGAGCGCCGTCAGAGGTGGACAGTCAATTGCAGGTTGTAATGTGATGGAATAGGATGGCTTTTTTTCAGCCTACTTTACAAGATATTTCCAGTCACAGCTTTCCTACTGCATTAAGGCTGAGGGGGGACATATATGGAAACTGCCGATGTCTACGACTTGCTTTGTTGCTCATAGCAACCAATCAGAGCCCATAGCAACCAATCAGAGTTCATAGCAACCAATCAGAGCTCCCCTTTCATTTCATATAGTGCTCTGAGGAAAAGAAAGCTGAGCTCTGATTGATTGCTATGAACTCTGGTTGCTATGAGCTCTGATTGGTTGCTATGAGCTCTGATTGGTCGCTATGAGAGCTGATTGGTTACTATGAGCTCTGATTGGTTGCTGTGGACAACAAAGAAAGTCTTAGGCCATGTTCACATGGCTTATTTTGACGTGGTTTTGGATGAGATTTTCGGAGCTTTTCCTCACCCAAAACCTTGTCCAAAATGCTCCCAAAACTCACCCAGTTCATTTCATTGATTCCTATGTAAAACCTTGTTGGAAGCGCTGAAAAAGAAGTGTCATGTCAATTCTTGTAGCGTATTTCAGGCGCATTTTCGGCGTGTTTTTTGTTCTGGCTATTAATTTGTATAGGTGAAAACCTCGTTGAAAACCTCATCCAAAACCTCGCCCAATACCTCATTGAGAAACGCCTCTAAGGCCTCGTTCACACGACGGATTTGGCCGCGGGTTTTGCAGCGGTTTTGCAGTGGCTCTCGGTGGGCGTGGCCTCGTCGCGGGGGCGTGGTTTGGGGCGCGGCTTGCGCCGAGGGCTTGCCCCTATGCAAATTAAGAGTAGGGGGCAAGCCGCGGCGCTAGCCGCATCCCAGCCGCGCACCACCCACGGCGACACCCGCGGCGCTGCCCGCGGCAGCACCGCGCGGCCGCCGCGCAGTGCACTCCTGTCAAGAAATGACAGGAGAGTTCTTCACATGCGCGGGTCTGTCCGCGGCCCCGGAGCCGCGGCCAAACCCTAGCAGTGTGAATATTAACGCGGTTTCCCATAGGAAACCATGTTAATAATCTAGGCGCGGCCATAACCGTGGCCAAATCCGTCGTGTGAACAGGGCCTAAAACCTCTTCTGAAGAAGCGTGTTTCAGGCGAGGTTTTGGGAGCAGAAACTCTCTGAAAACCTCGTCCAAAACCACGTCAAAAACGCTGTGTGAACATGGCCTTAGACATAGACAGTTTTTATATATGTCTCCCCTCAGGCTTAATGCAGGAGGAAAACTGTGACTGGAAAAATCTTGTAAAGTATGTAACCAATCATAACTAACCTTTAATTTTCTCAGAGCACTATATGGAGTGAAAGGGGAGCTCTGATTGATTGCTATGGGCTCTGATTGGTTGCTATGAGCTCTGATTGGTTGCTATGGGCTCTAATTGGTTGCTATGGGCTCAGATTGGTTGCTATGGACTCTTATTGGTTGCTGTGAGCTCTGGTTTGTTGCTATGGGTTCTGATTGGTTGCTGTGAGCTCTGGTTTATTGCTATGGGCTCTGATTGGTTGCTATGGGCTCTGATTGATTGCTATGGGTTCGGATTGGTTGCTAAGGGCAACAACGAAAGTCTTAGACCTGGACAGTTTTCATACATGTGGCCTGAGATGTTTATTGTACACTGAGAGGTAGCATACAAATTAATGCACCAGATGTGCTTAGTCATGTGGTATGTAATAGGGTTCACCGCTTGAGACAATCCCAAAGGGTTCTTTGACAATAGGCTTATCACAGATTGTACCTGTGCCGGTTTAAGGCTAGAGCCAGTTGTTAGTGAAGCTGCCCCTATATGTCCTCAGGCTATAGGGCTACAACTGGTGAGAGAGGGACCCCGGAGGAGAAAAATACCGGGATTTTGGGGAAGAGGAGTCCGTCATGGAGCAGCCGTAACAGAGAGCCGAGGGTGAGAGACTGAGGTGGTGAGGTCCCCTGTCTGTAAACGTGGTCGAGTTGACTATTTTCCCCTCGGTGTAGCCAAACCAAAGAGATAACACACCGAAGAGCCGACTAAAGTACAAAGACAAGTGGGTGCAAAGTGTGGACAAAGAGGGAGACTCCTGTCCTACAGACTTTTTGTAGTGAAAAACGCAGCACCCGACTCCTGATGAACACCAGTTAGCTTTCTTTATCCATCTCAGTTTAATAAATCTGTTTGGCATCATGGGGGAGGAGCAGTTTACTTCTACTCGCCCGTATTACTCTGGGATCCCCAGAGATCAGCTGGAATCTGTAGGGATATCTTGTAGTTTTCCTGCAGCGCTCCAAGAGGGGGAATTAAGAATCACACAATACACACTTTTTCTTGCACGCATTATTAGTGTAGAATGCATCTGAATCTATGAACCTGTTCTACTGTGGGTCATAGATAAAGTGCTTTCCAACTACAAAGCAACACTTTTTGCTCCGGTAAACCACTTTTAAAGTGCTCTACCTGTTCCAGCCGTAATGCGCCTGGATTTGCTGTACTGAAGCTATAAATATGTAGCTTCGTACGGTTGTAGTGCGCCCCGCCTCCAGCATGCCCTCTATGTCAGGTGTATTACAAAGTGCTGCGGGCGCTGTGTAACATGCCTGATACTGGAGTGCATCTGATTAAAATCTAGCGAACGGGGCTGTGCTAGTCTTTGGGCTGAAAAGACCCCAGACTTCTGGTGCAGCCCCATACATACATGTCACCCATAATGCAGTAAATTGTCTGTATATCACAGAATTGGACAGGTCCTTCAGAACCAGAGACACTTTTTTAAAACTTTTCTCCATCCTGGCAATTAGATCAAGAAGCTAAAAAGAGGACCCATCTAAATGATCAAAGAATTCCCTAATAGGGTGTATGACAATGGATGTTTAAAATAAACATGTAAGGTTCCAATTTAGAGCAGAGAATCATATTACCTGTAATTCCTGACACGAAGTTATATCACTTTCTAAAACTGCTTACGAATGTTTGTAAGCTAGGATCAAGCTTAGGGAAAAATTCTACATAGGCTCTCTGTACAGTAACAGCAACATATAATTACTGCCTAGTTAAAATGCCCACAGACAAATTCGTCAGTCTTACTTTATTTCATACTTAAAGGGGTTGTCTCCCTACAAGGATTGCTGCTTTTTATGTTAAAGATCTTGCAAAAACAAGTCACTTTGCAATATGTGTCCATTAACAGTGTCCTACCTATTCTGAGATATCCCCTCTTGTATGGGCTGTATCAGCTCCTCAGGTCACTATAGCTACAGACCTGTTTGATCTCTCCTGATAGGCTGCCAGCACTGGTTGCTATAGCTACAGACCTGGCTACTACTGCAGCATAGGAGAAGACAGTAAAAATGCCCCTGAATTCAAAGTGAAACAAAGAAAGCAGGATTGAGGTGATGAATCAATGTAGTGAGACAATCCCTTTAAGATTCCTCCGGTTTCTTCCAGGAGACTCTCGAAAACAGGAATGCAAACCCCACACCAAAATGGCAGTTCCTGGGTGGATGTAGGCAATTCTCAGACAGATCAGGGGCATCACACGGGGCAGGGCTAAAATTCCGAGGACTTGATTGACAAGTATGCTGTAAACTAATGTCTGCTATTGGGAAAAATAATACCGTCTGTGCTGTATTTTCACGTATGAAATTTGTCGTTACTCTGGGAGTAAGTGACGTCTTCCTTCCCTTATGGCAGGTCTACACAACATATTACCGCAGGCCAAAGCATTCCTGGAGGCCCGCAATAAACCACAAAGGGGCATGGGCTATGTACTCCACACCCTCAAATAAGCAGTACCACCCTGGTTTGTAGTGATCCCGGGTGGTTGAGCTCCCATCTTCTGTAATGTTGTGATTTATGATTCTTCTAGTTCGCAGTACAAATGGGTTATTTAGAGCTCTTAATTAAAGGGAATGTGTCATCAAAAACGACTTATTGTTTAACTCACATTTTTATGTTCAACACATTTTTTAAGACTTTTTGGTTATATTTTTTTTACATTTTCCATATCACTTTCAATATTTTTTAATAATTCTTAAGTCCTGCAGTTTTCACTTTGGCCACTAAGCCTAATAATAGTCTGACACTTCCTGTCCTCTACCGAAAGATTCTCAGTTGTTTACTCATTATCAGAACAAAGAGGGTAAAATTAAAAGGAGACACCAGTGTGAATAGATAACACAGGATCCACCAGTCACAAGAGGAGATAGTCACAGTTCACCCTTTCACCTCCCTGCACACTGACTTCTTCCCAGGTCACAGAGCATGACTAGAAAACTCTCCTATAGAAGTCAGTGGGACTGAGTGAGTCTTAAGAGCCCTATGTGCATAAAGCTACTGTAAAGCATCTCTCTGACTGCAGTTAAAGCAAACAAGGCCTAGTGGCCAAAGTGAAAACTGCAAGACTTAAGAATTATTAAAAAATATTGAAAGTGATATGAAAAATTAATAAAAAAACAACCAAAAAAAAAAAAAAAAGTGTTTAACATAAAAATGGGACTTAAACAATGACTAATTTTTTGATGACACATTCCCATTTAAGAAAAAAGGGTTTCAAATCCTATGCCTTAGGCTATGTTCACACGGCTTAACTGCGAGACGTAATTACGTATACGCCGCTGGTAATTCACATGTCACTTATCTCCCCCCCCCGCGGCGGATTCGCCGAGCAGGGAGAGGAGACGTAATCCATAGTTCTCTATGAGAACTGTGAATTACCGTAGTTACTGGGACGGATTCAGACCGTCCTTGGCGCACGCCGGCGGATAATGATGGACTAAATTCCGTCCCGCAGTTAGCCGTGTGAACATAGCCTTACTGCTGTTTGTGTCTAAAAAAACATTTCAGGACATTTGGAGGCGGAGGTCTATTTTACCCAAACCATGTTCAGGCGATCATTAGCAAAATAGAGCTTGGCAGGTTCAGTCTATTGAATTCCCTGCAGTTGTCCTCCCAATCCTGTCAGGAGACCACATGTACACTTTGAATGACCTACATTCTAAGAAAAATGAATGAAGAGAACTTACAACTTGCAACGCCCATTCTAACACGCTCCATTCACATAATACAGTCTGCTAGAACCAAAGCCTGGAGTCTGCTAGACTATACTAGAAGAGCAACTGCAGGGAGTATTAATATCCTGTGGCTGAGTGTTCTACTGGCCAAGTAGATCTCAGTAATAAATTGAGAAATGTGGGTAAACAATGCTTATCTCAAAACTTATGACGAAATTCCCAGCAAGATGACAATAGTATGGAGGCAACAAAGAGAAAGGTTTCTATTCTCAAGTGAGCACATTAAAAGGAACCTGTCACCATGAAAACACTGTTCCAACTGCCAGCAGCATGCTATAAAGAAGAATGCTGATATATAGTTTTGTGGAAATAATTCAGAATAACTTGCAACTTACCGATTGAAATTCTTGCTCATTCTGGACTCAGGTGTTCTCACTCAGTGACTAACAGCATTTCCAGTATAAGTCTGAATACAGAGGCTGCTGTCAACCACTAATTAGGACCGCCTACTGGACTCCTAAAACCAAAATAATCAGATTTAAATGAATAAATGACAAGTTATAATCAGAGATGGGCGAATTGATTCTAACAAAGTGGAATTCGTTTAGAATTTCAGGAAAACTTCGATTCTGAACGAAGTCGAAGTTTGGGGTGATTCGCGGGAACGAAGCGTGTTTTTAATTGATAAAATGGCTGCGAGCACATGGCGTTACATGGGGCAAAGAACTCTGGGAGGAAGAAAGGAGTAGCCTAAATGACATGTGCAGAGATGAAGTCAATCAGAGACCGGCGGGATTCTGTGACGTCACCGCACTATGGGCGCGACGCTCACAGGGCGCGACGCTGGCAGCTCACACTCCTCTCACTGCGCTGCTTATGATATCTCATACTAAAGAACTCACTTTTATACAGCGATTTTTGGGGGGTGTCTCAGCTTGTCTCAGAGACTGCTTCTCTTACGTTCTAATTCTGATTTTGTGGGGTATTGGAACTGAAGTCCAGTGTGTGTCCAGTGCAGCTGCATATACATTTTAATTCTATCTGCTAACAGCATATTGAATATCCAAGGGTTATCTAAGCCTGTTGCTGTTGTATTCAGTTAAAGAAACAGCGTTTTTACAATACAAATACCACTTCATTTTTGGTTGCTCATTTCTTTTGCGCAATTTAGATCCAGGGGTTAATTAAGCGTTTTTCTGCTGTTGTGGTCACCAAAAGAAACGGTGTTTTTCAACGCCAAAGAAGAAATTTTGCCTTTAGCATAAATCATATCTGAAGGTTAATTACGAGTTTTTCTGTTGTTGTGTTCTGTAAAATACATACCATTTTAACACGCTAAAAAGCTGGTAATTGTTGGCAGCACATTTATTTTGCGCAATTTACATCCAAGTATTTTACATCTAAGTATTTTTGTGTGGTTGTATTCAGTAAAAGAAACTTCTTTTTCACCGAAAAAGAAGAAATTTTGCCTGTAGCATAATTCATATCCGAAGGTTAATTACGAGTTTTTCTGTTGTTGTGTTCCGTAAAATACACGCTGTTTTAACACGCTACAAAGCTGGTAATTGTTGGCAGCACATTTCTTTTGCGCAATTTACATCCAAGGGTTAACTAAGTATTTTTCTGCAGTTGTATTCAGTAAAAGAAACATTGTTTTTCACCGCGAAAGAAGAAATTTTGTCTGTAGCATAATTCATATCCGAAGGTTAATTAAGCCTGTTTGTGCTTTTATATTCAGGAAAATACACAGTGTTTTTAAACGACACAAACAAGTACATATTTCCTGCCCATTTGTGGAGCACAATTTATATCCAAGGGTTACCCAAGCTTGTTAGTGGGTTCATTTGGAGTCAAATACAGGGTGTGTATTTACAATATACAGATATCTTCATCAAACAGTGTCTGTACATTTTAGAACAAACAGTATGTCAGACACAGAGGTGGCAGGCTCTTCACATGCAAGTGGCAGTGGCACAAACATTCCTGGAGCAGGCCCGGGTCGCAGCACAGCAAGGGGACATCGCAGCAGGGGTCACTCGGTGAGGCCACAACTGCCGCTGTCATCTAGTGGCCGTGTGTTGTTCAGCAACCCAAGGGTTCTTGATTGGTTAACTAGGTCATCCACTTCCTCCCAGATGACATCTGATAACCCCGGCCAAGAGGGGGGATCGTCAGACACAACCCTTAGTTGGCATGGCCCAGGAGCCGGTCAGCGGCCCTCACCTGTCCTCAACCCACCTCTGTCCCATCCGGCTCCCTCAGCCAGAGATCTACTATGTGGTCTGGGCTCAGCGAGGATGAACAATTTGAGGAGGGCAGTCAGCAGCTACTTGGCAGCGAAGAAATGGGGCCAATATCCCCTGCTTCTTGCAGTAGACGGCAAAGTATAGATGTGAAGAGTGGCATGGGAGGTCATGTTGTGAGGGGTCAACCTCTACATACCAAGACCGGTGATGAGGACAGCAGTGACGATGAAACACAAATAGACGATGATGTAGCCGACCGCACTTGGGAGCCGGGTGAAGCATCATCGTCAGGAGAACAGGGTGTCAGCTTGCGCGTCAGGCAGCGGCGCAGCCAGCAAGTGGGTTGTGTGGCTGTGAGTCAGCAGTGTAGCAGCAGTGTGAGGTCAGGAGCCAAGCGGCCACAGGTTAGAAAACCCGCTTTGCAGTTCCAAGAAAGTAGCGGCACATGGGCTCAGTGAGGCAGTGGTGGCAGTAGTCACTCAGTGCGGAAGCGTTGGCGGTAAAATCAGCTACTCGGCAGTGTGGCAGTTCTTTGCTAGGACACCAGAGGAGCCGAATTTGGGTATATGTAGAATCTGTGGGCAGAAAGGGAAGCATGGCAGGGAGCTAACGTTGGCACCACGGCCATGCGTCAACACATGCAGCGTCACCATCCGGTGGCCTGGGAGAACTGTGGCTCAGATGTAGTGGTCAATCCTGCCGCCGCTGCAGCAGCAGCAGTGCCCAGTGGCACGCATGCCATTGCAGCCAGTCAAGGCTCCACCACCTCTGCAGAAGGGAGCTGTTTCTCTTTGCCATCATCTCCCGGTCCAGATGATCCTGCTCCTCGCTACTCATGGCGCCAGCAGTCGTTCAACGAGGCAATTGCAAAGAAACAACAATATGCTTCCAACCATCCTAAGGTGCAGAAGCTGACCGTGCTCTTGTCCAAGTTGTTGGTACTGCAGTCCCTCCCTGTCCAAATGGTGGACTCTGCACCATTCAGAGAACTAATGGCTTGTGCGGAGCCGAGATGGAGAGTTCCAAGCCGTAATTTCTTTTCCAAAAAGGCAATACCAGCACTTCACAAATATGTAGAACAGAAGGTGGGCCAGTCCTTTAGCTTATCGGTTTGTTCCAAGGTGCATGGCAGCGCGGATGTCTGGAGCTGTAACTACGGTCAGGACCAGTACATGTCCTTTACGGCCCACTGGGTGAATGTGCTTCCTGCCCAGGCACACCAATAACTTGGACAGGAGACGCCGCTTTCTCCTC
The DNA here is from genome assembly GCA_025379985.1 of Phyllomedusa bahiana. Lineage (NCBI taxonomy): Eukaryota > Metazoa > Chordata > Amphibia > Anura > Hylidae > Phyllomedusa > Phyllomedusa bahiana. Next base: position 28,046 of record JAODAL010022627.1, read on the forward strand.
CACGTTGTCAAACTGCTGCTCCTGCGCCAATGTCCACTTCCTCCTTCTCCACCACCACCATCATCTCAGCCTCCACAAGTACTGCTCCATCATACCACATGTGTAGGGCACAGCAGTGTCACGCAGTTCTACACCTGGCTTGCCTCGGTGAACGAAGTCACACAGGGGAGGAACTGCTCCGCGTCATGCAGCAAGAAATCGATGTGTGGCTTTCTCCGCGCCAACTGCAACTTGGAACCATGGTGACGGACAATTGGTGCACGTGTTTAATCTGGCTGTGAAAAGGTTCCTGAAGTCTTCCACCGATCTTCAGAAGATTCTTAAAATGGCCAGGAAACTGTACATGCACTTCATCCATTACTACAAAGCCAGGAACACCTTCCTCGAGTTGCGGCGGCAGAACTTGCAGCCATGATACGGCCTCCCCCAACACACTGCGATGTTTCCACCCGTTGGAATTCCAGCCTGCACATGTTGGACCGACTGTATGAACAAATAAAGGCCATTAACGATTTTTGATGATCCAGGTGGACAGGAGTACTCCCATGTGTAACTTTGATGTCAGCCAGTGGCAGCTCATGCGTGACACCTGCCGTTTTCTGAGGCCATTCGAGGAGGCAACGTTATTTGTCAGTCGTCAGGACGACTGAATAACGGGATGAATAACGTCATTCCACTGCTTCATGTCCTGGAACAGAAGCTGAAAAATCTGTCTGGGCAGGGGACTGGAGATGTATCGACTACATCTCGCGGCCACATGAGTCCGGTGAGGACTGAACTAGAGGAGGAGGAGGAGGACATTGGAGCAGAAGCATTGTCTGGTGACATGAGTGGATTTTCTACACAGGTGACAAGAGAGGAGAAGCAGGAGCAGCTGGAGGACATTTATGGAGATGAGGAAGACGAGGCAGATGACCCGCAAGCACCGTGGCAGTATACAGTGGAGATGGAGGCAGGGAGTCCCTCGGAGTCACTTGTGCAGGTGGCCCGCAGCATGCTGATTTGCCTGGCTAGTGACAGCCGAATAGTTCCCCGATGGCGGCAGAGGATGACTCTGGCTCTCCACCCTATTGACCCTCGTTCCTAACCGGTCCAAAATTGGAGCCTTTTTTTTTTCCCAGCTGCTGAGAGGGACAAACTCAATTACTATAGGGAAATCCTCCATAGTCAGTTGGCCGCTGCCTATGTGCGGCATCGTCCCTCCTCTGACAGGTCTGACCGGGGGGTTCCTCAGCACTCATGACTACTACCTGCCGGCGGCTGCTGGGAGAAGGTGGGGGGGTAGGAGCAGTACCAGCTCCATCAGCAGTAACCTAAGTCTGGAGTCATTGATGAGCAGCTTCCTTCACCCGCCTAGTGAGGAGGGCAGTCGACAGCAGCAGGACCTGGAGCAGACCCTAAACCAACAGGTGGTGGCCTACTTAGACAGCTCTCTGCCACCCCAGTTAGAAGATCCGCTGGACTACTGGGCAGTCAAAACTGGATGTGTGGCCGCAACTTGCCGAGTTTGCAGTGGAGACGCTGTCCTGCCCGGCCAGTAGTGTGGCATCAGAGTGGGTGTTCAGTGCGGTAGGGGCCATCGTTACCCCAAGGAGAACCCACTTGTCCACGGGAAATGTGGAACGACTAACCTTTGTCAAGATGAATCAGGCGTGGATCGGCCAGGATTTTCACACACCAATGCCTTAGGCGTCAGATTACATCAGCCATGATGTCTCACCAAAACTTTGAGAAATGAGTCTGAGTTCAAACTACCTGCCTCAGCCACTATTCTGATGCCGCCACCCGCCTGATGCCACACATCTGCTGACAGTTTCTCCATCTGCCTACCACCATCTATACCAGGGACTGGTATTGCCACCCACCTCCACACTCTGTCATTGTGCCACTTTATGACCTCATGCTGCTGTTGCTGGTGCCGTGACCTCCACACTGTGTCATTATGCCACTGTCTGACCTGATCCTGCTGCTGTGGCTGCTGCGGTCACCTCCACACCCTGTCATTGTGCCACTCTCTGACCTCATGCTGCTGCTCCTGACGTGGCTGTTGCCGTGCCCTCCACACCCTGTCATTGTGCCACTCTCTGACCTCATGCTGTTGCTCCTGCCGTCACCTCCAGAATGTCATTGTGCCACTGTCTGACCTCATGCTGCTGCTGTGGCTGCTGCCGTCACCTCCACTCTCTGTCATTGTGCCACTCTGTGGCCTACTCCTGTTTGTGCCACCTCCACACTGTGTCATTTTGCCACTGTCTGACCTCATGCTGCTGCTGGAGGCTAACGGAAGCCTAACGGAAGAACTCAGGCCGAGCATTTTACTGCCCATATTACACCGTGCAAGAGGCAGGATTTAATATGAGAACTGTAACTGCACACAATTCTGTTATACATTAATATTAATTTTAAAAAAAATTTAATAAAAATGATGAGCTCAAAACACACCCTTTCCCTATTTTACAAATAAAAAATTAAACATAATTTGCATTGTTACTGTATATATATATTTATATATGTATCCCTTATATGTCTTATATACCCAGCACCAAAATTGTGTTGTTTTTTTTTTTTTCGATTGCTGTGCCTCTACAAAAATTGGAATAAAGAGAAATCAAAGAGATGTTTCCAAAAGTTGTACTAATGAAAAAGAGACTTCAGTCCACAAAAATCCAGCCCTCACACAGGCTCGATGATGGAAAAATAATAAAGTTAAATTAAATAAAGTTAGTGTTCTCAGATAATAGGGCTGTAAAGCACCAAAATGCTTTGTCCAGACCCTGCGCATGACATTAATAAATTTGACACCTTTTAAGACTCCTCTTAGCCATGGCTCCTTTCTGGACACTTTTTGAAACTACCATATCTAATGAGACATAAAAAATGTCCAAGACATAATAAATCCAGCATGTTGTGTTCACCATTTTTTGTGCAATTTTTCGTTCATTTTTTGCTTAGAAAAATCTCTCCATTGCTTTTTTGGGTTTTTTCCTTTGCTTTCTAGTGAGGTTTGGTATTTTTAAATGAGAAGAAAAGTGCTGTGGACTCCCATATTCTTGGTACTTGAAGCTTAGATTTTACCCTTTACGTTAACAAAAAGTTGTTGTTTCACAGTGAAACTACAACTCTCAGCATACAGACTTCCAGAAAATGCTGGGTGTTGTAGTTTCACAACAGCTAAAGAGCCACAGGTTAGACATGATTGTAGTATGGTTTATGGAAAGGGAAAGATATACAGTAGGTAGACCATGATCTGGAGTCCACTCTCTCTGAATTACATTTGGATAGATCTTATCCTGACGGGACAAGCAGACCTTTCCAAATAATGCCAAATATGTTCTTAGTTTATTTATGTTATGTACATGTGCCAGTAAAAATTCCTATTGAAAAACAAAAAGCTTTGAGCCTTTCTCATAAGCAATATTTTTCATTTTAATATAAAATTTACAGTGCAAGGCAAGAGTAAGTTGCAAGCGTTTGATACATACCCCTCAGGGAAATGTTTTACTGCAGTCCATCAATCCTCAATATTTTATCTACACTCTCATTTTAAAAAATTCATGGTACGTGGCTTGTAACATACTGTAGTTTTTGAGGGTCTTAATTTAAGTAATTTAAACATTTATTAATTTCATGGCTGACTCGTTCTGATTGCCTGCTCTTAATCTCTGCTTCAGGAAAGGTTCAGTTCTCTCTTAGAGGACACTGTCACTTAGAATGACTGAGTTACTCAAGTTAAATTTACCCGCTGTGTATTTGTTTCTTGACATAGAAGAATTGTGAATGGTTCCATTAATTTTTATATCTTATTTATAAAGATTTTGGAGATCCAGAGAGGCAGCAGAGCTAAAGCTGTCATTTAAAGGGACTCTACACACTGGAGAATCCAGAAGCTTTAAGCTTCTGGCCACCAATTACAATACAGCAAGTAATTTATAATAGTGGTGCACCTCCTCAAATTCCACCCCTGGGGCAACCCCTCTGCTAACTTATTAGTTGCACATTTAGACCTAATGTGTTACGTGGAAGCTGAATAATGCTTTATTTCCATTGTAGCGAGTCAGGGTAACCTGATGCTGGACAAAGATCATCCAAACTGAGCAACTGTTATAACTATGTTACTAGGTCAGAAGGAAGGGTGTGAAAGGTTGCAAGGATCCCAAACAGCCACTAACTCAATGTACTGACCTGACATTTAGAAATCAGAGAAAATTGATGGAGAGTGCAAAGCTATTCTATTTTTAAGAAATAATACCATTTGATACTTAGGTGGTTTTCACGAGTCCGCTCAGAAATGCTACTAATAATTATTCTAAAATTTGTAATTTCCAGCAAAAAAATAAATACATATTGTCTTATTTCGATTCCATAACTGCAGAAGATGCCTTCTCAGCTATTAACCATGCTACTGCAGAGGCTCCACTCCTTCCCTGACAAGTAGGGCACAAAGCCCCCTTTTTTCTGGCGCTCTCAGGGTTGGGTTTTCTAGCAGAGACCAGGGGTGGAGGGACGTGACTGAGCACGCGGCAAAATGCACTTTAACTCATTGGGTGGACAATCAAATTGCTATTTGCTTTTAACACCAGGTGGCACTAGGTTATGTAAGAAAATGCCATATCTCTTGCCTGGATAATATTTTTTTACAACTGTTATCTCCATAAACCTGCAATTTAGTCATCCTTTTGCCGGTTTCCAAACTTATATCAGAAGTGACATATGCGCATTAAGTCGGAAATTTGATGCATGACATCAAGTTGATTCAGATGCAAAATTCTATATTTTGGTTAAAAAATACCAGTTTTTATACAGGTGAATTGGAGGTGGAGTAACATTAACATCATCATCATTACTTCACATTTGCAAAACAAATTGTTAGTTTAATCATAATACAATACAATTGGTTACCTACAATAAAATTTTTCCAGGTTACGCAAACAGTCACCTTTTTATTATTGCTGTTTTGAGTTACTAATAATTACTATGCCACATATCAACTGGTAAATCATATAGTCAACATTAAAGTATTTAACTAAAACAAGAAAAACAACTTATCTAACCACTGTTTTGATTATTTAAATTCTAAGAAAACAGGTTGTTTATTGTTAGGGGGTGGCTAAAGAATCTGGTTGACTTTTTAATCGTCCTTGAAAATTCTGTGAATTAGGTAATAGAATGTTACAGCAATCATCCCAGTCGCCATACATATATAAGCAAATGTGCATCAGCAATTAGAAACCGGAGGAACAAAAAACAATCAATAAGGATAGGCAGGCTAAATATTTCAGACAAACCATAGTCAGTAACAATAATAAATACATTTCTCACGCATCTGTTGAAAATTAAAAAAGACTTTAATTTAAGTCTGAAGAACTAATTAAATCATTTAACCATTTTCTCTGGTACTAACACAACCTATAAATGGCAAACCATGTGTAAACAAACAAAGGTAATAGGCTCATTGTCTCTTCTTTTGTAGCTCGGTCTTTTTAAAAAAAACTATCAATCTCGGGGTGTGGGGGGGGGGGGGGAGGGGGTTGGGGCGGTGGGGCAATGCCATTTGATAGTACATAACTTTAAAGTACATCAGTTCTTAAATTGAGTAAGTCACCACTAGAGATGGGCGAATTTCCCGAAATTTGTTTCGTTCACTCTGCCGAATTTCTCGGCACAAAAAATAACTTCGTTCCGGACTTAACTTCGGCACGAATCACGTTAAAGAAACAGCTATTTCCAGGCTGGTCACAGAGCCTACAGGTGGCTGCAGAACGTTGTGCCATGCTTAAATTTGCAGGAGGGATCTTGTTTTGGTCTTCATACAATGTTGTGTTTTAGTATGACATCACAATGACTTTTTGCCGCCTGCTCTAGAATCTCTTCACTATAAAAATTCCCTGGGCCTATAAGAGGGCAAAACAGACCAAGAAAACTGAAGGGGGAATGTAGCCTGATAAAGTCATGCGAGCGACAGCTGGAAAAAAACAAGGCCTGAGGGCTACAGGTGGCAACATCAGTGACAGAGTGTGGGAGGTGACGGCGGCAGCCACATCAGCATGAGTCAGAGAGTGGCACAATGACATTCTGGAGGTGTGCAAAAACATTAGTAGGGCCACAGAGTGTGAACAATGATCACCAGTGTAGTAAGGTCACGGCATCAGCCACAGCAGCATCATGAGGTCAGACAGTGGCAGCAAAGACACAGTGGTAGGTCACGGCAGCCAGCCACAGCACACATGAGGTCAGACAGTGGCACAATACAGATGTGTGTAGGTCCACTGCAGGGCAGCAGCATGAGGTCAGGCAGTGGCAGCAATGACACAGTGTGTAGGTCACGGTAAACAGTCATCAGCATTGAGGTCAGGCCAGTGGCACAATGACACAGGGGTGTAGGTCATGGCAGCATCATGAGGTCAGGCCAGTGGAACAATGAACATTCTGGAGGTGGCAAAAACTGGAGTAGGCCACAGAGTGGGCAATGACACAGTGAGTAAGGTCACGCAAGAAGCCACAGGGAGCAGCATGAGGTCTTACAGTGGGCACAATGACACAGTGTGTAGGTTCACGGAGCAGGCCCACAGGAACAGCATGAGGTCAGACAGTGGCCACAATCACATTTCTGGAGAGTGGCAAAAACAGGAGTATGCCACAGAGGAGGGACAATAATCACAGTGTGTATGTCACGGCATCAAGCAGCATGAGGTCAGACAGTGCACAATGTACAACAGTGTTGTAGGTCACGGCAGCAGCCACAGCAGCTGCAGAGTTCAGACAGTGTTCACAATTACAAGTGTGGTAGGTCACGGCAGCAGCCACAGGAACAGCATGAAGGTCAGACAATGGCACAATGAACACAGTGTGTAAGGTCACGGCAGTCAGCCACAGCATCAGCATGGCGGACAGACAGTGCACAATGGACAGTGGTTTAGGTCACGGCAGCAGCAGCATGAGGTCAGGCAGTGGCACAATTGACACCAGTGTGTAGGTCCACGGCAAGCAGCATGAAGGTCAGGCAGTGCACACTGACCTTTCTGGAGGTGGCAAAAACAGGAGTAAGGCCACAGAGTGGGACAATGACACATGTGTAAGGTCCACGACAGCAGTCCACAGAGCATCATGAGGTGTCAGACAGTGGCACAAGGTGTGATGTCACATTTGGAGGTGGCAAAAACAGGAGTAGGCCACAGAGTTTGTGAGACAATGACACGTGTGGTAAGGTCACAGGCAGCAGCCACAGTAGGCACATGAGGTCAGACAGTGGCACAATCACATTCTGGAGGTGGCAAAAACAGGAATAGCCACAGAGTGGGACAATGACACAGTGTGTAGGTCCACGGTAGCAGCCACAGGGATCAGCCGGGGGAGGTCAACAGGGACACAATGACACAGTGTTTAGGTCCACGAACGAGCAGCATGAGGTCAAACAGTGGCACAAGTATGGTCACAAGCAAGCAGCCACAGCAGCAGCATGAGGTCAGACAGTGGCACAATGACACAGTGGTGTAGGTCACGGCAGCAGGCCACAGCTGCAGCATGAGGTCAGTACAGTGGCTACAATGGACACAGTTGGGTGTAGGTCACAGCAGCACCGACACAGCAGCATGAGGTCAGACAGTGGCAACAATGTACATTCTGGAGGTGGCAAAAACAGGAGTAGGCCACAGTAGTGGCACAATGACAGAGAGTGGAGGTGACGGCGGCAGGAGCAACAGCATGAGGTCCAAAGAAGTGGCACAATGACACAGTGTGGATGTTCAAGGCACAACAACAATAGCAGCATGAGGTCAGACAGTGGCACAATGACAGAGTGTGGAGGTGGGATGGCATACCAGTCCCTGTAAAGATGTTGGTGGCAATGGAGAAACTGTCAGCAGATGTGAGGCCATCAGGCGGGTGGCGGCCATCAGAATAATGGCTGAGAACAGGTAGTTTATGGAACCCAGACTCATTTTTCTCAATCAGTTTGGGTAGCAGTCATGGCTGATGTTAAGTCTGACTCCTAAGCATTGGATGTGTAGTAAATCCTGCCATCCCCGCCTAATTCATCTTGACAAAGGTCAGTCGATCCACATTTCCCTTGGACAAGCGGGTTCTCCTTGGGTAACGAAGCCCCCGCCGCAACTTGAACACCCGCGCTGATCCCACACAACTGGCCGGGCAGGACCACTTCTCCACTGCAAACTCAGGCAAGTTGCAGCCACACATCCATTTTGCTGGCCCATTATTCCCAGCAGATCTTCTAACTGGGGTGGCAGAGTGGCTTCCAAAGTATGCCATCCCCCACCTGTTTGGTTCAGGGTCTGTTTCCAGGTCCGGCTGGTTTGCTCGCTGCGCTGGCGACTGCCTCCTCACTAGGCGGTGAAGGAAGGCTGCTCATCGGTGACTCCAGACTTAGGTTGCTGCTGAATGGAGCTGGTACTAGCCGACCCCCCCCACCTTCCCCAGCAGCTGTGCATGGTACGTGAGCGATGAAAAACCCTCCCGGTCAGATTCTGTCAAGTAGGGACATGCCGCACATAGGCAGCGGCCAACTTGACTACGGAGGATTTCCCTATAGTATTTGAGTTTGTCCCCCCTCTCAATAGCTGGGAAAAAGGCTCCCATTTTGACCGGCCATAACGATGGTCCCCCCCCCCCCCCCCCCTCCCCCCCCAATAGGGTGAGAGCAGAAGTCCATCCCTCTGCCCGAATGCTGACTATTCGCTGTCACTAGCCAGGCAAATCATCAGCTGCGGGCCATCTGCACAAGTTGACATCGAGGGCTCCCTGCCTCAATCTCCATCTGTATACTGCCACGGTGGCGTGGGGGTCATCTGCCTCGTCTTCCTCATCCCATCACCTCCCATCCAGCTGCGTCCTGCTCCTCCCACTTGTCACTTGGGGTAAAAATCAACTCATTCCCAGAACAATGCTTCAGCTCCAATTCCTCCCTCCTCCTCCAATTTCAGTCCCCACCGGACTCATGTGCCGCGAGATGTAGTCGCCACGTTTCCGGGTCCCCCCTTACCCAGACAGATTTTTCAGCATCTATTCGGGGACAAGAAGCAGTGAATGACATTATTCATCCCGTAGTCCCTGGCGACTGACAATAACGGGGCTCTCGAATGGCCCAACAAACGGCAGTTCATGCATGAGCGAGCCACTGGCTGACATCAAAGTTACAACAAGAGGAGTACTTCCTGTCCGCCTGGTCATCAAAAGAAATCGTTAATTACCTTTCTCTGTTCATACAGTCGGTCCCAAGAACATGTGCAGGCCTGGGAATTCCCAACGGGTGGAAAGACATCGCATATTCATAGTGTGTTGGGGGAGGCCGTTCTGCAGCTGCAACCGAGGAGGGTGTTCCTGGCTTTGTAGGAATGGATGGAAGTGCAAGCACAGGTTTCCTGGCCATTTTCAGAATCTTTCCTGAAGATCGGTGAAGACTTCAGGAACCTTTTCACAACCAGATTGAACACATGCGCCATGCAGGTGCATGGACCATCCCTCCTCGGGTGCACGAGCGCAACACCATTTCCTCCCATAGTCTGTCACCAGGTTCCGATTTGCCGTTGGCCGCGGAGAATGCCACACTCGATTACTTGCTGCATGACGTGTAGCAGTTTCCTCCACTGTGGTGGCAGAGCGATCGCTTTCACATATAATGTGTGACACAAGGCATCTAACGAGAAGCGGTCTCTCTTGCGTGACGCGCTGTGCGTGTCTCGCCACAAACCCTCCACCCCATGGGAGTTCTCTAATAGACATCGCGAGCGTGACATCCTTCAACGCGTATTTGCGTTCATCTCGAAGAGGCACGCAAATCGTCGGAAGACCCCAGACGCGTGAGAGCGCCTCTATATATATCTACTAAGTGCGCCAAATGCGAAACCAAGAAGCAGGCGGGAGTACCACTTATTGGCCGCCACGGAGGGACACTGCAGTTTGACAAACCGTGGAGGAGAAAGCGCCGTCTCCTGTCAAAGTTGTTGGTGTGCCTGGGACAGGAAGCACATTCACGCCAGTTGGCCGTAAAACATGTACTGGCCCTGACCGTAGGTACAGCTCCAGACGTCCGCTGGCCGTGCACCTTGGAACAAACGATAAGCTCAAGGACTGGCCCAACCTTCTGTTCTACATATTTATAAGTGCTGGGTAATGCCTTTTGAGAAAAGACATTACGGCTTGGAACTCTCACATCTCGGCTCGCAATGCCATTAGTTCTCTGAACGTGCCAGTCCCACCATTTGGAAAGGAGGACTGCAGTACCAACATCTTTGGACAGGAGCACGGTCAGCTTCAGCACCTTAGATGGTTGGACGCATACTGTTTCTCTTTGCAATCGCCTCGCTGAAACGACCTGTTAGCGCCATGAGTAAGCGAGGAGCAGGAGCAATCTGGACCAGGAGATGATGTCAAAGAGAAACAGCTCCCCTTCTGCAGAGGTGGTGGAAGCCTTGACTGGCTGCGCATTGGGCATGTTTCGTGCTACTGTGGCTCATGCTTGCGCTGTTGCTGCGGCGGCAGGATGGACCACATTGAGCCACGTTTTCTCCCAGGCAACCGGATGGTGACCGCTGCATGTGTGACGCATCCAGGGCCGTGGTGCCAACGTTAGGCTCCCCTGGCCACGCTTCAACTTTCTGCCCACAGATTCTACATATAACCCATATTCTGCTCCTCCAGTGGTCTTAGCAAAGAACAGCCACATCGCCGAGTATCGGATTTTAAAACCGCCAACGGACCGCTCCGCACGAGTGACTACAACCCCAAGCCGCAGCCACCTCGCTGATCCCCTGTGCCGCTACTTTCTGGACCTTGCCGAAACAGGGTTATTTACCCCGGGGCCGTTGCTACCCGACTCACACTGCTGCTCACCCTGCTGACTCACGACCAAACTCTATACCCACTTATCAGTCTGTGCAGCTGCCTGATTGCGCAAGCTGGTGACGCCCTCTTCTCCTGACGCTGAAGAAGCCCTAGCCTCACCCCGGCACCGATTTCGGTCGGCAACCTCATCATCTATTTGTGTTTCATCGTCACTGCAGTCCCTATCACCGGTTCTAGGTATGCAGAGGCTGAACCCCTCACACATGACCTCCCATTCCACTCTCCACATCTATACTTTGCCCGCCTACTGCAAGAAGCAGTGGATATTGGCCCTCATTTCTCGTTGCCAAGTAGCTGCTGACTGCCCTCCCTCAAATTGTTTCATCCTCGCTATATAGTGCGCAGAGCCCAGACCACAATAGAAGATCTGGCTGCTCAAGGGAACCGGAATGGGACAGAGGCGGTTTGAGGACGGGTGAGGCCGCTGACCCCCTCCCGGGCTATGCCAACTAAGGGTTGTGTCACGTTCCCCACCGAACCTCTTGGCTGGTTGTCAAGATGGTCATCTGGGAGGAAGTGTATGACCTAGTCAACCAATCAAGAACCCTTGGGTTGCTAGTCAACACACGCCGCTAGTATGGCTAAGCGGCATTGTGGCCTCACCGTGTTACCCCTGCTGCGACCGTCCCCTTTGCTGTGCTGCACCTGGCACTGGATTGATGTAGCCTCTGCCACTCGCAGGTGAAGAGCCTGCCACCCTCTCTGTCTGGACAACTGGTTTGTTCTAAAAAGTACAGACACTGTCTGATGAAAGATATCTGAAATATGATAAATACACACACACTGTATTAGACCTCCAAATGAACCCATTCTAAAAGCTGGTAACCCTAGGCTATTAATTGCGCTCCTAAATGGCAGGAAAAATTTTACTTGTATGTGCCGTATAAAAACACCTTTTATTTTACTGATATAAAAGCACAAACAGGCTATAAATATAACCTTTCGGATATGAAATTATGCTAACAGAATTTCTTCTGGGGCGGTGAAAAAAAAACAAAGTTTCTTTTACTGGAGTACAACAGCAGAACAACACGTAATTAACCCCTGGTTGTAAATTGCGCAAAGAATTGAGCAACAAAAACTAACGAGTGCTTTGTAGCGTTTACAATGGCGTTTTTCTACGCTATACAACAATAGAAAAAATTGTAATTAACCATTCGCTTGTAAATTATAGGCTACACAAGGAACCATGTATTTATTTGGCGCGGAAAGACGGTTTGTGTTTATAGTCACCACAGCAGAAAACAACGCTTCAAATTAACACCCCTGGATTGTATATTGCGCAAACAATTGACAACCACCAAACTACGGCTTTGTAGCGGTTAGAATGGGCGTGTTTTCTACGCTACACAAGCAAGAGAAAAAATTGTACATTAACCTTTCGCTTGTGAATTAGGCTCCAGGAAAAATGTATTTTTTTGGCTGTGAAAAAGACGTATTCTTTAGTCACCACAGCAGCAGAAACAACGCATAATAACCCCTAGATGTAAATTTGCGCAAAAGAATGGGCAGCCAAAAAATGAAGTTGTATTTTGATATTGTATAAACGCTGTTTCTTTAAATGAATACAACAGGAACAGGCAATTAGATCCCCTGTTGGATATTCAATGTTGCTGTGAGCAATAGTATTAAAATGTATATGCAGCTGCTATTGGAACTCACACTGGACTTCAGATCCAATACCCCACAAAATCAGAATAGAACGTTAAGAGAAGCATTCTCTGAGACAAGCTGCAGACTTCCCCCCCCAAAATCCGCTGTAAAAAATCAGTTTCTTCATTAAGAGCTATTACAAGCAGGGCCGCGGCAGCACCTCCTAATCAGTACATGTGAGAGCGGTATGAGCTCCCTGCGTCTTGGCCGTACTTATATAGTGAGGTGACGTCACAGGAATCCTGCCGGTCTCTGATTGGCTTCATCTCTCACATGTCATGCAGGCTATGCCATTTCTTCCTCCCAATTTCTTTGCCCCATTAAACGCCATGTGCTCGCAGCCATTTTATCAATCAAAAAGCACCTTCCGTTCAACCCGAAGTCCCCAAACTTCGACTTCATTACAAGAACCGAAGTTTTCCTGAATTTCTAAAAGAATTCCACTTCGTTAGAATCAATTCGCCCATCTCTGGTGCCAATACAATGGTGCTCCAGATGAGGCCTCTTGATGGAAAGGATGATATCTCTGGGCAGTTAGATCACCCAAAGTCAGAGGAAGAATATTACACAGTGTAGAGACCCCAGAATAGAGACGAGACCCAGAGGGGGGATTGAAGCTGCAGCCGTGTGTTACCGGCCGTATTGGTTATTGTTTACGTGAACCCAGAAAAAGCCATCCGGGCAGATACGGATCAAAAACACGGTGCTCGGGCGATCCAGTAATCAAACTAGATTAAAAAACTGTTTAAAAAGTATACATACAAAAAAACTGACATAATAGGAAATCCAGCAATAGAATCCAGATGATTAAATGTCAGAACTTATTTTAATAAACGAACAATTGCAATGCGTTTCGCTTTCGGCATGTTGATTGGCATCAGTTGGTATGAAGACCAACTTCCATCATAGGGAATAGCCCATAGGATAGAACCCTTAGGCCGTGTTCACACGGCTTATTCAAGACGGAATCGCGCGCCGGATTGCGCTCGCAATTCGTCTTGAATAAGGGGCGGGGGCGGCGGTGCGGCCTGCCCCATATATAACTCCATTAACCACGCGCGTATTGCGCCTGGATAAAGTGCATGTTCTTCTCACCCGCCCGGTCGGATTCGCCGAGCGGGAGGAGCGACGGAATTACAACTGTTCTCAATGAGAACGGTGGATTACCGTAAATACTGCGATGGATTGGCGCCCGTACTGCACGCAAATCCGGCGCGCAGTAAGGCGCCAATCCCGCGCGCTGAAATAAGCCGTGTGAACGCCCCTTATAGTCTCACCTAGGTATGCCTCCTATTCAAGTACTCATTTGAAAATGCAAATTGTAAAGGGGAGAATTGATATGAATATAAATTCTTTCATAAATTTGATAGTTCTATAATACAGGGTTAAAGTTTGCAGTCTCTCTCTCTATAGTGTTTATTCTATGAAACTGCTTGTGTCCTTGTATTGTTTTGGAAGAATCTCAGACAGTCTCCTGTAAGTGTCAGCAATGGCTTTGTAATGAGTTACCAAGGATATTTTAGATGTGTAGTCTAGTGTAGATGTGTAGACACTAGAACCACTAAACCACTAGAAATTATAAAAAATGCATACTATACAGAGTTTAAGAATAATTAGAGGTGTGCTTCTTTTCAGTACTAACAAGCTGACATGAAAGATGCTATAAATGATTGTTAAATAGAGATGATTAATAAATACATGCTAATAATAGTGTTGCTAAGAAAGATAATATAGTGAATTATCCAATAAAAAATATATCTGTTATTACATAAACCATCTGAAGTTTATAAAACTGCTTTGCCAAGCTTTTAATAAAAGGAGAAAGGCTGTACCGACATTTTGGAAAATGTGTCTTGTTCTTTCAACATTGTATGTACATAAAATTTATCATTTGCACACCACACAAACAAAGCTGGGAGATTTTTTAGACTCCCATAGCCCATGAAACAGATAAAAACAAATCTAAAAGGTGTGGAGGTCAAAATAACCCTATTACACCTTATGCTACAGACTGCCTATTGTCACGGTCCGTGCCACGGTCTCTGTTCTGGGCCGCAGACATGGCCATGTTCCTGTTCTTGTCCTTACGCCGCGACCTCTGCTTTGAACCGTGGATGTACCTGTATTCCTATTGCAGATCTGGTTCCTGTTGTGGTGCCGCTGTCACTGTGTACGTGCCTGTCGCCGCTGCTTACCCACTTACGGTTGCTGTGCGGCTTTTCCCATGCTGGCCATGCTGCTCCTCCATCTTGGCTGCTGCCCTATTTCCCTGTCTATTTATAGAGGGCGGTGGCCGCATCTTGCCCTCCTTTAGTCTCATAGTGTACAGCAAGGTTGGGCTTTCTCTGCCAATCCACTTCGGCCTGTGTGGTTTTAAGCCTGCTTCTCCCCACACTCCCTGCCTGATCCCTGTTGTGTTATGTTGTGGTTTTGTTGCTGCTGTATGTTGTCTTATCTTCTTTGTTAGTAGTCTGGTGTGTGCTGTCTTGTTGATTAGTCTCCATCCTGGTTTCCATGTGTCTGTCTGTATCTTTGTCCGTGAGCTTCCTTGCCATGTTCCGTGCTTGTGTTCCTTGCCATGTTCAGTGCCTGTGTTCTTGCCATGTTTATGCCTTAGTTCCTAGCCAGTGTCCTCACTTTAGTCTCTGCTCATGTTCTTGGTGTTTGTTTCATTTCAAGTCATCTATGGTTTTTTGTACCTTGCTTCTGTTTAAACCTTCCTGTTTGGCATCCGTTTAAGTCCTGTCCTTGTCTGTTCTGTACCTGCACATATCTACAACCCATCTGTTAAATCTTTGGCCCTAATTTTTTTTGGTGGGCCAGGATTGGCACTTTTGGGCCCTTTGGTTTATCACTGCGGGGATTCTCGAGATAGCACCGGTTCTGTCTGGGAACCAGCATTACCATCTAAGGGCCCATGAAATGCCCAAGGCCACAAGTTTTGCCCCCCTGGAGAAGCCCTGCAGTGGTCCCCGTGGGTCCCCTTTCCCCCCTCCCCTTACAGTAGGACAGGGCCCCCGACCCCCCTAATTATACCCTCGTTTCTTGGTCTATGTGCAGGTCTTGTTTGTGGCAGTTCCTTTTTTGTGTGGGAGTGTTTTTTGTCTTTTCCCTTTTGCAGGTCTTTTTGATGGTTTAGAGCATCTGTCCATTACCTGTGGTTTAAGGTCTGGCTTTTGGGCCCTTTTAGTCCATTAGCTTAGGTCCCCCCTACCTTCGAGACCCCCGTGGTTACGGCCCCCCCCCTGAGCCTTTTAGACCCCTATGATTTTGGGCGCGCCCCCGAGTTCTCCCCCGCTCCATTCTGCCAGAGCCTTGGTTTTTTTCCGTCACCTTCTTCCCAGGGATTTCCCCGACTGGGGTGTTTAACAGCCTGTATTTTGGTTTTGGGGGTTGGCCCCGGAGATGTTTTGGTCCCCCGACCCCATGTGGGATTTCCTTTTTGTGGATTTTGGAGGGGGGAGGAGGGGGCTTAAGGAGGGGGTACTGCACGGTCCCGGCCGCGGGGTTTTGTGGGGGCCCCGGGCAAGGCCATGTTCCTGTTTTTGTCCTTTCGCTGTGGCCTCTCCTGCAACATTGGGGTGTACCGGTTCTATGAGATCTGGTTCCTGTTGCGGTGCCACGTCACGTGTATGCCCCGTCGCCGGTTTTTCCCACCCGCAGTTTTCTGTGCAGCTTTTTCCCCTGCCCCCCCTCCATCTTTGCTGCGTGGCCTTTTCCCTGTCTCTCTATAGGGGGCGGCCCATCTTGCACTCCTGAGCTTCCTTCCCAGTTCTTGCCTGTGTTCTTGCCATGTTTAGCTTAGTTCCTACCCCAGTGTCCCCTAACTTTAAACTCTGCCTGTTCTTGGTTGTTTAAAGTCATCTATGTTTTTACCTTGTTTCTGAACCTTCCTGTTTGGCATCCGTTTAGCCTGTCTTTGTCTGTTCTGTACCTGCACAATTAACCCCTTCTTTTTTATATTTTTGGGCCCCAAAATTCTTTTGGGTGCCAAGGATTGGCATTCTGGCCTGCGGGGTCCCCCTTGGCACTGTGGGGATTGCTCTGAATACACCTGGTGGCTGTCGGGGGAACCAGCTTTACATCAAAGGGCTCTATGAAATCCCAAACGGCCACTAAGTTATCCCCCCTTGGCAACCCCGGGGGAACAGGAAAAAGTGTTTTTCCCCCCTCCCGGCTCACCCGTTACACCTATCAAACAATAGTCAAGGTTCCGAGTGGGGTCGTCCTTATTGGGACGATGTCCCCATATTGTTTTATAGGCAATCTGTAGCTTAGGGTGAAATAGGGTTATGTTGGCCTCCACACCTTTTAGATTTGTATTTATCTGTTTAGTGTAAGCCTTTTTTCTTTTGAATCTTATGGATTATTGCTACTGTAGTTCATATTTTACTAGATCATTAAAAGGCTAAATTTTTTTATTGGGCTCATTTTTTGTTTTTTAGACATAATCAAAATGATTAGAGATGTCTACTTACTTGTTTTTGTGTTTACTTTTTGCCACTGGATTGTGATAAAAAATGTATAGGGGAATTATAGCTACAGTATAAAACACTGGTCTTTCCAAAACAAACACTTGGGGACAGTATGAAATTTGGGGTCAAGGGCCAGTTTAAATGTGCCAGAATTTTGAACCTGTTTTTTGCAGTTCATAAACAAAATGTTTTTGCAACTCCCCCCCAAAAAACTGTGTTGGAAAAGAGGCTGTAGTTTAACCACCCCATTCCTACAGCAGCCTCTGTAAGCACTGGGAAGTGGAGGAAGCTTCTGATCCCTGGCATTTACCCTTTGAAATCCACCGCCAGGACCACAGCATCATCAAAGTTCATTCCCCTGCTCCTTTGGGTGATCGGGACTCCCGATGACCTGATGGAGCCTGAAAAATGTCTGTACGGTCAGCTCTGGGGAACTACAGTAGCCCCAGGGCTGTCTGTTTAGCAGGACTGCCATCAGGGCACACTGTGTGCTGCCCTACCTGGTGCCTGTGTCATACTGACAGAAGATTGTAATATATTAGCATACATGAATATGTATGTAAGTGAAAAATTGTACAATAGTTATCTCTATTAAACAAGTGTATAAAAATAAATCTAAATATTTAATAAAAAAGTTATTGTGCATACATTACACACACACACACAAAAAAAAAAAAAAACAACCTACCTATATCAGGTATCCACACGACCATAATAACTTGTAAGATTCAGCTAACTAGTTATTTAATGTGAAATGTGAATGGTGTAAAAAAAAAAAACTATTAACCCCCCCTCCCCCTCCCGGGTGTTTCTTAACTGAAGGGGGATGACATCATCCCCCCTTCACTGTTTATGCTCGCTCCCGAGTCAGTGTGTTTGTTTGAGATCAGTGGGAGGGGATAGCACATCTCTGCTCTTCCCCCTCCCCTCTCTGTCTGAGTCCACATGTCACTGTGTCGTTCCTCTCCCTATGCAGTCTTATTTTGTAAGAGCTGTTTGTTTACATACTACAGGCCTGCATTCAGTCTAGACAGTCTTCTGTGAACTCATCCAGAGCAGCACAGATCTGTCTCCCTTCTATGTTTACACGCAGGAGCATTAAGCACTGAGAACAATTCTGCTGTTTTCTGATTGTAGAAGCAGCTGCGGTGTTACTGTGGAGCTGCTGGCTGTGCAGAGTGAAATTGTTGCCGGCCCCTTATTCTGAGTGAGAGAGACAGGAATGCGCGCTCCCGTGAATACGACCAGAGGCCAGACAGAATGTAAATTAGTAGAGCCATCAGTCAATGAAATGAAAGGAGGAGGAATCCAACCAGCACTGGGGAACCGTGTTTACACAAAACGAAGATAAGGGAGACAGTAAAAACAAGACAGGTTTGCAAATGACATCCGATTGCAAAGTTGCTTATTTTCACTGTCCCCTTATTCTGAAGACCATTTAATGTAATGATAAAATCCCTTTAAGCATACAAAAATACAACATTTCCCGCGTAAAACAATTCCTCATACAACTACATCACTTAAAAGATAAAAAAAGTTACCACTGTTGAAACACAAGGAGGCAAAAACTACAAAACGTAGCTGGACATTAAATACTTTTCAATTAATAAAATTCAAACTGGAAGAAGACCACAAATGGCAGCAATATTGAATTGTTAATTTGTAGCTACAAACATTCTTATCACTGTGTCTGAAAAATCTGTATCTGAACCTGCTTCATATTTTTAGAGCAAAGACAATTTAAGGAACACAGGTACTCCACAAAGAAGGAAATACAATGCACAATGTAGGACACTACTGAACCATTTTCCAAGACCCCTGGGCCAGTCTATGTTCCAGTCAGCTCCATAACTTTCTTTCCTGAATTTTTCTACAACTTTTCAGCTTGTTCTATGTATGGGTGTAGCTGAGTTCAGCATGATGATGATACAACGGGTTTTTATGTTACTTGTTCCACTTTGTAAACCAAAAGCATTGAAAAGCAGAGAATACATTCAGATAACGTGTCCTGTGATATCATGGTGCACTCTGTCCCAATTGCACATATAAATGTATACAAGTAAATTTACAACTTAGAAAACAGAATGAGGAGCGTCGATGGAGAGCTTCTCCCCGGAGCCGTATGTCTCTTTTATTTAACTTTTGTATTTGTACATTTATTTTTGCTTTTCTTATTCTGACACTTTCTGTACAAGGATGAAGCAGATCAGGTATATAAACCTCCCGGCTCACAGCCTTGATGACAGAGCTGATGACAATCCTGTGCTGCTGTCACATCTCTGGTATTACAGAATGTCTGTGAGCTCTTACCCTTCTCATTTCACTTTTCTATTGCTCCTGTTCTGGGTTCTTTATGTCCCGGTATACAGATGTGATATCCAGACGTCATCAGCCGCATGTGATCTCCACATGAAGGATTATCTGTTTGAGTACAAATATTCTCAGGAAGGAGACGTCATTATAGGAGGGATATTCAGCGCTCATGCTATGGTGACCAAGGTTACTTATCCCGGGATGATCAACACTCATCAGTTCTGCACATTGTAAGAAATCATTCATTGCTAATTCACATCTCTTAGAAAATGTGCTGCATCTCTAACAGGGAAGACATGAGATCTACATGTGTCTGCTATGAGCAGGTGTAGATTTACCCCAAAAATTCTAATAATTCTGACATTTCCTTCTCTCGGAGAAGATGCAGTATCATAAAATTTACTTATTATATGTTACACATCAAAACTTGCAACATTTTTGGGGCACAAGGTACGGAATAACCTGGTATATTGTTCTTAACTACAGGCCATGTGTAGAGTCAGATCTCTGCTACATTCGAGCAGGACTCTCTGCCATTCTGTCTACTGGTGTCTCCCACATTTATTGTCATTGGTAAGATGAAGAAATGATGTAGAAAGTATCAATCAGGAATTACAGGTATCTGGTTCTACCAGAACTCACAATGTTATGTAATGTCATTGGTCCAGAAAGTAGTTAAAGGATAAGACTGACCCCTATCCAAACTTGTTAAAAAGTATGAAAGGAAGCCAAAAAGGTTATAATGCAAGTGTGAAACATTGTTATTGTTATCCACTTCTTGGTGTATTACAAACACATTTCAAGCAAAGAGCCTTCATCAGGCTAAAATAAGACAATGATATATTTGCTAATTGTCACCATGGGTTTCATGAACATTACAGACTTGTTTTGCTCAACACTGATTCCACCAAATGTGTGAAAAAATTAAGGTTCAGAACGTCCTAACCCCATTTCTTTTTCTTTAACCTTATCCCTAACCATAACTATAACTGTGAACCTAACCCCAAGTAAGGATTTTTTAAGAGGTTTTAAGAGGGGATTGATTTGTTGGTCCGTTTGTGCAACACTCCTGTTGTCGCCTAAATTTTGATCAAACATCACTTCCAATTACTTAACCATAGGTCCAATGTTAAGATAATCAGAAGTAATGTCACTTCCAATTAATATAACAGTGGCCCGAAAATAAAGTAACCTAAAATGACATTGGATGGGACATTGGCCTGTAAGCAGGGCCGGGACGATGGGTAGGCTAAGCTAGGCGACCGCCTAGGGCACCACTTCATCCCAGGCAGTAAAGGGGGCACAAGGAGGTAGCGAGTGGCTGAATTTTCCATTTGGGGGGCTCTTCGTGCCTTATTTGCCTAGGGCACCAGATTACCTTGTCCCAGTCCTGCCTGTAAGTGAAGCTCTAAAGTAAGCGCCGCTTCACCGGACCAGTAAGTTATCCCTTTTTAACCTTCTTAAGCAACCCTAACCCTTACTTAAGGTTAGGGGGCAGTTATTGTCAATTTTTTGGCAATTTTGACCACAAATCAATTTTGGGCAAACTTTTATTACCTTCTCACTTATCTCTATGTCCCATTTCTGGCCTGGTGAAATGATTTCATGCATGTACTTCAATTCTGTGAGATTACCTCCATCAGGCTAAAACATGGGACATAGAAAACTGCCTTACAGTTAAAACCAGTAGGATATATAGAAAAGCTCTAATTCTATATAGTACCATCTATTTAAGGTAGCTTACCTAGAAGTCAAGTTCGACACATTAAAGAGCCTTGAAACATGATGAGGTTTTAAGCCAAGCCAGTATCTTCTTCATTATGTAAAGTTACCAATCAACAGACAGCTGTTTTGGGGGTTCTTGTCCCTGCTCAGTACAGAGAAGGGATCTAAAACCAAATCAAGGCAATTTTGTTGCAGTTTTTTTTCACCCAATCTTGAAAAAGGCAAAATCTAATTCAAAATCTGTATGTAAAATGTATGCATATTATATACACATTTAATACATATGACAATTTTGCGGAAATGTTGCTATAGATTCTCTTTAAAATTTGAGGCAGAATACATGATGGTTTATAATGTTACATTTGATTCTTCTTATGATATAATGTTACATCCATGTTGTTCAGAGGTCTGCTATGTGTATTGTCTCAGCTTGGGTGACCACAATGGGGAGGGGAGGCTGCAGTTAGTTGCTCTATTTGACATACCTTATTGGATCCCGGAGATGTTCTCTGTGGTGTCCTAGCATTGACCATTCATCTCTGTTTGCTGGGAGAAGGAGCACTGGAGAATGCAGATAGGTTAGTCAAGCATTGAAAGTTTCAAAAGAGGAAACAGCGCACGCGGGGGTTTGTTGTATTAGTTGTATTAGTAGTTAATATTAGAAGTTGTAATGGTAGTAGAGTGAGGTGTACTGTAGTTGTATGTGTAATTTGAAGTGGGAAGAGTCAAGGGATCTGAGTTGTGGATCAGGATCTATTATCTTGTGACTGAGGAATTGAGTTGAAGGCCAGCACCTCTAAAGACCAAAGTTTTGCCTGTGAACTATACTGGAGTAAGAACCTTTTGGACTAGAGATCTATGTGTGGACTATATTGGAGTTAGAAGCTATTGGACTAGAGATCTGCTTTGGAATGAAGAGTTAAGTGGCAGCCAACACCTCTGAGGATTATTGGCAGAAGACCAGGACTGGAGTTGTGGCACTGTGTAGTTAACATGGGCCGCGCTTGTTTTCGAGTGTCTATGTGGGATAGCTTGTTGAGAGTTGGCTCCAGAGAATGATGAGACATAAAGGGCCACATGTATAAAAACTGTCTAGGTTTAAAACTCACTTTGTTGCAACCAATCAGAGCACCCCTTTCATTTTTCCAGAGCACTATATGAAATGAATAGGGCGCTCTGATTGGTTGCTGTGGGCAACAAAGTGAGTTTTAGATCTAGACAGTTTTCATACATTGGGCCCAAAGTTTCCTCCTGTCTCTGTGGAGCTAACAATGATCCACATATAGAGATAGTTATAACCACTAAAGCCTAAAAACTGTTAAGGTAATTTCCTACAAACATTGACATATATTGGCTCCCTAATTTCCAAGGCTTGATTGAGCATGTGTGGGAGCACCCGGATGGTGATGTTGGCTCTACGGATCCTCCAGCAGTTGTGGGATGCAGTCAGCACGGATGTAGATACCTGTGAAAGCCTACACATCCTTGCTGCACATGCCAGCCACTTTTTTATACTAGCTGCTGGTCATAATAATGAGACTTAACAATTGAAAAAATGTATCGATCTATCTTCTATTGTGAGACAGTGACAAGTGGAGTGGTTGAGGGTAGATGGGCGCTGTACATACACCTCAGTGTCGCAGGGGTTGTGACGCGTGGCTGCACTCAAATCCCCTGCGACGCTGAGACTACTCAGTCGGCAGCCTCCGGACCTGGCCACGCTGCAGGGAGCCTGGTGAGTTAAGTAGATTTTATTATTTTATTTTTATTAGCTATGGGGGGCACTGTCTGGCTAATGGGGGCATCTACCTCACTACAAGGGGCAATACCTGGCTACAAGGGGCACTGTCTGGCTAATGAGGGCATCTACCTGACTACAAGGGGCAATACCTGGCGACAAGGGGCACTGTCTGGCTAATGGGGGCACTGTCTGGCTAATGGGGGCATCTACCTGATTACAAGGGGCAATACCTGGATAATGGGGGCACTGTCTGGCTAATGGGGGCATCTACCTGACTACAAGGGTCAATACCTGGCTACAAGGGACACTATCTGGCTAATGGGGGCATCTACCTGACTACATAGGGCAATACCTGGCTACAAAGGGGACTGTCTGGCTAAGGGGGCATCTACCTAACTACAAGGGGCAATACCTGGCTACAACGGGCACTGTCTGACTAATGGGGGCATCTACCTGCCTACAAGGGGCAATAACTGGCTAATGGAGGCAATACCTGGCTACAAGGGGCCACTACCTGGCTACAAGAGGGCAATACCTGGCTAATGGAGACAATAGCTGGCTACAAGTGGACACTACCTGGCCTTAGGGGGCAATACTTGACTAATGGGGGCACTGCCTGGCTACAAGGGGCATTGCCTGGCTACAAGGGGGCACTACCTGGCCTTAGGGGCAATACTTGACTAATGGGGGCACTGCCTGGCTACAAGGGGCACTGCCTGGCTACAAGGGGGCACTACCTGGCCTTAGGGGGCACTATCCGTCCTTAAGGGGCACTGCCTGGCTACAAGGGGGCACTGCCTGGCTACAAGGGGGCATCTACCTGGCTGTAAGGGGCATCTACCTGACTATAGGGGCTACTACCTGGCTATAATGGGCACTACCTGGATAAAGGGGGATACTACCTGGCTACTGGGGGCAACAACCTGTTTTTCTTCCAGAGCCGTTATGCAGTTAGGTGGAGAGGGTGTGGTTTTTTCAAAGGGGTGTGGCTTGCCAATAAGATACGCCCCCACTTCAAATCTCCTGCTTTTCCACTTTCAGATGTTGGCAACTATGGCCTAAAGTCGAGGCTCGTTTTTGGTTTTCTGTTAAGTTTGCCTAATAAACCCAGGCAGCGCCGGGAACTTGAAATGATTCCTGTGTCACTGTCTGTGGAAGCCCTGCTTGCCTACCTGACGCTAAACCCCCACATATGGTGCTACGGATTCGGGCATACAGACGTTAAAGAGACATACACCAGTTTTGCTGCAGCCGTTGCTAGGGGCAATGGCTAGTGAAAAGTGCCTGGATAAGACTGTAACCCTATGTCCTGGGTTAAAGCTGCCACTGCACAGCCATCCGAGACAGCTAAGATGGACACGTCAACTCCGGGAACAGCAAATTGGCCAGAATGACTGGTAAGACTGTCCTATATCAAAGGGGTGTAAAGAGTGTCCTGAAGGGAGGTGGTCCAGAGAGGGTTTTGGTGGAAAGGAATAGTCCCAAATGGACCGTCGGACACAGGCCGGAGTTTCAAGGTGACCAGGCCCGGTTAATATCACACATCCCTTTGACTATACACAATTTCAAATAGATCTCAGTAAGTCTTTGAGAAAAATCAATTTGCATAAGATCTTTAAGAATAAAAAGGTAGATTTAGTGGATATATGTGCAGGAGACATACCGACTAATGTTAATAGGTTAGGTTTTACAATGGGCACTAATATGTCTATAGAAGATCGTGATATAGTGAAAGATCTTTTGGATTTACTGGAGGAAGAGGCTTCTGAGGTAGTGGAAGAAGGAGAAAATTTCAGAGGGGGTGTTAAATCTGATTTTTTTCCCCCCTTGTCACCGGGCTCGGCTCTCTCTCTTTTTCATGATGCTGTATTAAGAGATGTAAAAGCGTTAATATATCCAAGTTCAGAGTTAAATCTGAAGGCAGAAGAGAGGGAGTCATTGGAAAAATTAAGATCTAACGAAGAAATTGTTATTAAGCCCGCTGACAAGGGGGGAAATATTGTGATCATGAATAAACAATATTATGTAGAGGAGGCTAATAGGCAGTTAGATGATTGCACTACCTATCGTAAGCTGACTAAGGATCCAACAGAGAATTTTAAGGGCCAATTAAAGATACTGTTAGACAAAGGAGTTAGGTGTAACTTTATCTCTCAACAACTGTTTAAAAGATTTTTTCCAACAAAAGTTTCCCGTCCATATTGGTACTTCTTACCCAAACTCCATAAAAATTTGCAATGTCCTCCGGGCCGCCCCATAGTAGGCAGTATAGGCTCTTTTACTGAACCCATTTCACAGTACCTAGATTGGGTATTGAGACCTTTGCTTAAAAATATCCCTTCTTGTTTGCTAAACACAAAAACATTGTTGCAACAATTAGATAATATCTAGGTGGGTACTGGGTGCAGTCTGGATACTATTGATGTTGTCAGTCTGTACACACGTATTGCGCATGAGGATGGTATTAGAACAATTAAATCTTTTTTGGGTAGATCTAATAGGGATGGTCAACATATTGACTAACTGTGTGAACTATTAATGTTTATTTTGGAGCATAATGCGTTTGTCTTCGGCAACCAATGGTATATTCAATGTACTGGCACTGCTATGGGGACGCCAGTAGCGCCGACTCTGGCTAATATTTTTTTTGGCATATTGGGAAGAACAATACATCTACAATATCAACAATCCATATTTTAAATATATTCAACACTGGTCGAGATTCATCGACATGTGTTGATTATATGGTCGGATAGTTAAACTGAATTTGAAGATTTGGTTAAACAATCAACCCAATTTAAAGAGATGAACATGGCAAATTTTCAGCAAATTTTTGGCGGTAACAGTGTAGTGTATTTGGATGTAGAAATTGAAATAACAGATGAAGGTATAAAAACAAAAGGGTATAGAAAACCAAATGCAATTAATTCGTTGTTGCATATGGAAAGTTTTCACCCCACATATGTAAAAAAATCCCTTCCATATGGGCAATTCCTAAGATTGAGGCGCAACAATAGCGAATATGGGGATTTTATAGAGCAATCAGTTGAACTAATGGAAAGACTGCGACAAAGAGGATATGATGAAGAGAGTATATCTCAGGCGTTCTCAAATTCAATGCGAAAGGATAGGAAGAAATAGATTTTTCAAGGAGTAAAAAAAAAAATAATTTAGATAGATTTGTTTCTATTTTTGATTATAGCAACTTATCAGAATTGGTGATAAACTCTATCAGAAAACATTGGCACATGTTGTCTGCCGACAGTGATCAGGAAAAAGCGATTTCACTCCCCGTTAATATATTTAGAAGATGTAAAATTTACGAGATAAATTGGTAAAAAGTAAATTTTTTAGAGACAAGAAAGGAAAATTGGTTACAAAGTTGTGTCCCAGTAAGGGAAACCCTAGTTGCGGTAATTGCCATTATCACCCAAAAAAAGTGAGAGACAAATTAATCTTTTTAGGTATCATCAGACACATAGTGAAGGATTTTATGACATGCAAATCCAACTATGTGGTGTATGCTATATGGTGCACTTGCAATCGATATGATATTGGAAAGACGACCAGACCACTGTACAAAAGGGTAAAGGAACATATTTAAATTTAGTTAAGACAGGGAAAGGGGTTCCACGCTTAATAAATCATATACAAAATGAACAGGGGGTGATACCTTCAGTAATTCGTTTTGCAGGAATCGAACGTATAACATCAGCAGTGGTTAATGTAGATAAACACTACTAAGTCTCATACCAGATAGAATCTAAGTGGAACCTTAAAACAGAGGCACGTGGACTCAAGGTATTAAATGAAAGGAACGAATTTTGTCCTCTGTGATTTTATAATCGGGTTTTTAGAAGCAAGTGCATAGAGTAGAAAGGTACCGCAGGTGAAGGGTACCACGGAGCATTAAGAGGCATGAAACAGCTTCCTCCGTCATCCTTAAGAAAGCGCTAGTCAGTGCGCAAACCGGCCGTAGGCAGAGATTGGATAGTGCATGTTCCCACGATATGTGATGTTTTTATAATTAGAGTTGAGCGATTATTCACGACACAGTTGAAATCGGCAACAGTTTTTATGGTGATCGGATTTTTTAATATCATCGCGATAATTTAGGTTAAAATCTGTGCATCAATCTATTAAGATCGCGCCTTTTTCGGCGCTTCCTGTAATTTTGCGGCCATCAAATCAATTACAGAAAATGAGCAGGGTGAGATGTGTGTTGCGACGTCAATGAACTGGGATGTGTATGTTGCGAATGTCTAGAAAAAACACATGACCTCGATTTACAAAAACAGCGTTTCCTGTTCAGCTCAGTGTCCCTCTCAGCGTCTCCAAAAGCAAGGACGTGCGCTCTGCTTGTGTCCAAACAGCTTAGGCCGAAATTATTATATTTCTTCAAAGAGAAAACCTCTACACTTAGCAGTGATTCTTACAATTAGTTAGATTATAGATTGGAAGATTTATATAGTTTTAGGTAGATGAATTATAAAGGAGCAAATCTACAGCTGAAAGTCCACGTGGGGGAGAGCGTAGGGGGGCCCCCGCGGGCGAACACAGACAAGCCACTATAGAAGAATCGGATAAAGTTCACCAAGACTTAGTGTAGAGCATGCAATCGCTTTTATTAATAACAGTTTTTCTATTGAAATATTTCCTGATATTGAAGCAGCCTGAACTTATAGGATACACCATACTTTTCTAGTAACAGCAGTGTCTCTTTGTTAGATGCAAAACTCACTTTTATTATCAGTATACAATTCATATAGTTTCATTATTTAAATTTGCTCATTCCACTTTTGTGAAATATCCAACTTGCACTTAAATTTGAATCCAGCAATTTTTATAGTCCACCACAGAGAATTGAAAAGTGCCAAAAATATCTAGTATATACTAATAGACAAGCACTAAAAAGAAAACTGGATAAAGATCACCAAGACATAGGTAGACATTGCACTAGCTTTATTATTAACAGTTTTCTATTGAAATATTTCTGGATATTGGCGAGCAATAAATTATAGGATACACTCTTTCTAGATAACTGCAGTCTCTTTGTTAGGTGCAAAACTCCACTTTTATTATCATATAATTTCAATAGTGTTCAATTTCAATTTTGCCCATTACACCTTTGTTGATATATCCACCTTGTACTTAATTAGAATCCAGCAAGACAGCACAGGTGATAGGTGCCAAAAATACCTTGTAATATCCGAATAAATTTCAGATACGTGTTTTTTTTGACTTTTGGCGCACTACAAGCTTGTTCATATGAGGCACCATGGCACTTAAATGTGAAAACTGCAATGTTTTAGTCACCACAGTGAATTGATAGGTGCCAAAAAATACCTATTATTATCCGAATACATTTCAGATACGTGTTTTTTCACTTTGGCGCAGGCCACTTTGTTGAATAGATCTACCATTTTGCAGTTAAAATTGAATACAGCAAATTTGTAGTCACCACAGTGAATTGAAAGGTTCCAAAATACCTTTTATTATCCGAAAACAATTACACGGTACGAG
The DNA here is from genome assembly GCA_025379985.1 of Phyllomedusa bahiana. NCBI lineage: Eukaryota > Metazoa > Chordata > Amphibia > Anura > Hylidae > Phyllomedusa > Phyllomedusa bahiana. The sequence goes on from JAODAL010022627.1 coordinate 56,333, forward strand.
TTTTTTTGCACTTTTGCCTCAGTCCAGATTTGTTAATAGAGCCACCTTGCCAGTAAATTTGAATCCAGCAATTGTGTAGTTACCACAGGTGAATTGAAGGGTGCCAAAAATACCTTTTTATTATCCTAATACATTACAGATACATGATTTTTCACTTTGCGCAGGCCCAGCTTTGTTGATCAGATCCTACATTGCAGTTAAATTGAATACAGCATTTTGTAGTCACCACAGGTGAATGATAGGAGCCAAAAAATACCTTTTATTATTCCGAATACAATACAGATACGTGTTTTTTGCACTTTTGCCCAGTCCCCAGATTTGTTGATAGAGCCACCTTCAGTTAAATTTGAATCCACAATTGTGTATTTACCACAGGTGAATTGATAGTGCCAAAAAATACCTTTTATTATCCGAATACATTTCCGATTTAGATACATGTTTTTTCACTTTGCGCAGGCCAGGCGATGTTGATAGATCGTACTTTCAGTTAATTATATGAAATCCATCCAATTTTGTTTTTGATTTGAGGGATTTGAGAATAGCTGTGAATTCTGCCATCTTTTAAATAAGAGAACTTTTCCAAAACTCTTCCAAACCTTCTCAAATAGAATATTTCTGAACATGGAGTGAATTCAGGAGTAAGCGAGAAAAGAGGGGGGGTAGGACAGGTAGGTAGAGGAACGAGATAAGTTGCACCTTCCAGTGCAGGGCGACAAACGCATAGCCAGCGAACATCAGTTGCAGGACCGTCAGGCCTGTCATCGCTGGGACATGGCCCTGAGAATCTCAGAAAAGCACATCGTCGCAATCTGTCCTTCAGTGGTTAATGAAACCTGCATCCAGCATCTTACCTCCTCGACCTTCCAGTCACGGCCACAAATGTCATCATAATCATCACCAGCAACCGTCCAACATGAAGCAGCCCAAATGTCAACTCGTGTACCCACCACAGTGGATAAACCATTTTCTGAAGACCTCCCTTTGATGACAAAATGTGGTTGGGGTCAAGAAGGCGAATGTTTAAAAGACAAGAGCCAAAGAGGATGATTTCTCTGCTCTAAAACCCATTTTGTACTGATGCCAGCAGAGGAGAGAAGGAAAGGCGGTCAATCGGCAAATTCCCGGCGGTCGGCAAACGCCTTGCCGTCCCCTCTTGCTTTGTGGCCCACAGCTCCAGGGGGCAGAATGTCAGGACGACAAAGTCCACCTTGTTGATGATAGATGAAGATGACTACATTGCAGATCCAAACGAGGTACATTTCAGCAGACATTGCTTGCCGAGCGCATCAACACTGGACGAGGAGGAAGACGAAGTGGTAGTGACAGTACGGGTTCCGACACAAAAAGGGAGAAGTCCTCTGATAATATTTCCGCCAGCCACGTCAGCTGAAAACCCAGCTCCTCTGCTTATCGCCGTCAAACAGGTCCAGGACCTCTCAAGCCAGGTCCTTCTTGACCAAGCCTCTGCTTCCACCCAGCGATGTCAACATGCCGCCTTTGCTGTAAAACGCATAAGGAGGGCAAGAACCTTAGGTGGTTAACCACCACCAACAGTCTAGACACATGCAGCGAATAGTAAAACATGAGTTGAAATGGATGCAACACTTGCCAAAAACAGTGCCAGACTCGACGCCCGGCCACCGAACCACAGACACACCCTCTGACTCTGCCTCCTCCGCCCACCACCAAGCAATCCTCATCTGCCAAATCACTCAGAGTCAAATCAGGGATCACCTCCGCTTCAGCCTCCACCCGTCGCCCGCGTACCACCAGCACCACCATAGACCCATCCTACCCCTTCACCTTCCGCCGGGGTTTGACGACCTGCAACGCCGTACAGCGGCCAGTCAAGCAGCCAGCCTTCTGCTTCTGTCTACCAATGCCGAGCAGGCCTTCATTGCCAGAAAAGCCGTCCCTTCCCTGGCAGTCCACTTGTCATCTAAAATTTCAAGCGCGTTGTTGCATCTGTAGCCCCGAAAAGTCCATCTGACCACCCGACACATGGACTAGTAAGCACGGCCAAGGCCGCTATATCTCCTGTGACAGCTCACAGTGAGCTGGGTGGATGACCCTGGGGGTGACGGTGTCTCACAGCGCTCGGCGCACGCTCTTCAAAACCGCAGGGATGTGTTTAGGGTTCCTTTCCCCAAGGTCTCTGGTTCATCACGTGCCCAGAGAAACCAGTCCCGTGTTGAAAAAAATCTGGTCATGGAGACCCGTCCACACATTCATGATGCAGTGGACCTGCTTCTCCGCACGATACCGATCGCTGGCTGGGTGACAAGAACCTTGTGCCAGCAAGGTGTGGTGTGCGCATAACTGCGAAAACTTCTGGCCTTCCTTAAGAACGGTAGGCTGTGAGCCATCCCTTGCCTGGCACAAGTTCATTGAATCTAGTCATCATAAATTCAAAAGAGCACCCAGGTCTGGACTGCCTGCTGAGAAGGCTCGAAGTCTAAGTTCGCAACTTCCGCTGTTCGCACCCTGCTTCGTCCCGCCTGCTGCGTTGCAGCGTCATCTCGGCCCTCCCCGTCAACCGTCTATTGTTGACGTGGCCAAATGATGTAATATCCACCCCTCCACATGCTCCAGCGATGTGGCAGCCGCGCAATACCATTACGCAGATAGCGAAGTGACACAATGGCCTAACAAGCAGCGGTCTGACCTCGGGTGTTGAGCCACCGAGAGTGAGGCAGGTGAAAGAGCACTGCACCATCTTGCCAGTTTTTAAAGATAGCCACAAATGGTCAGTGCGGACAATCCTGCTCCCTTGTACAGCATTAGCATTGTGGTTATCTTAGTTCTGGAACGATCGTGGACCTCTGAAACAACAGGTCCCGCAGCGACGGAGGAAGAGACGGACCACAGATGCGGACACGAGTTTTCTCTCCGACAAATCCACAAGGCCCGACAGTTTCACAATTTCATCGGTCTTCATTAGGCAGTGTTCGGGGTCCAAGTTTAGTGCAAGGTGGCGCATCACTCTCAGTGATGCCATCATCTCAGGCAAGTCAGGCTGTGTGGAAGCTTGTGCCGGAGGCAGCGAGGAGGAGAAGGAGGAGAGGAGGAGGTATTCCCAAGACACGATGTAACCGATGTCCCCTGCCTTGGAAAGAGGTTGGCGCAAATTTTGAGGCAGAGGAGAAGATGAGGAAGTACAGTTTGACTAGTGCTCTCGACCCAGGAGGCTTGGGAAAACAAGCTAACACCATCTCTCACATGAGTGCTTGAAATGCTCCCATTTCCTCCAAACATGATCCTCGCATTAAGCCATCGAAATGACAACATTACTGTGTAGCCACCCTCCCTTGAACCCCGTACAAAACAAAACTAGCACTTTCTTCCACCCACCCAAATAGAAGAGTCAAAAGTGCAGAAATGGAGACTTGCTGATTGATCAACTGGAGACATCTGTTGCGCTCCTGCTTCACGTTTCTTCAAATGTCAGAGGAACAACGTCAGCGACGGTGACACAGTCGAAGGCCAAGTATCCGTAGCTGCAGCGGCAGCACAGCAGCAGCAAGTGGCAGAAGCCTAATGTGACCTCGCAATCTTTTATTTACCAACTCACAACGCATGCAATGCAGGCACCCCTACAACCACCAGAGACCAGCTAAGATCATGGTGCACGACTTATCTCGTCCTCAACACCGATGTTTTTGGCATGTGTTCCGACCCATAGACTTTCTGGGTATCCAAAATGGACGAATGGCCCGAGCTGGCTCTCCACGCCAAAGAGGTGTTGTCCTGCCAGCATCCCAGCGACTTATCTGAGCGGTCCTTTAGCAAGCCGTAGGAGTCATTACAGACAAAACGCATCTGGCTTTCCACAGATAATTGGATTGTTTTGACTTTCATCAGATGTAATCAGGCATGGATCTCTGATATGTTTTGGCCCCAATTTGCCGACGGTCACCGATTATTGCGGGTCTACTTCACATTCCTCTCCATACAGACCTGGTCCTCTTGAAAAAACTTAATTTTAAATTATCAATTCTTACTGCAATTTTAATTCACAGTTCCCACATTTACATTTTGTCTGGTTTTGCTGTGATGAGACTGTAAAAGGACACCAAGGTTTCATGACAAAACCATATTCCAATTACATCACTCATCTTTAGAATTTTCGGCATTGTCAATGTTTAGGTGTCATGTTGCCTCACAATTTTTAACAGTGCTGAGAAGTCAATTTATAATTTTTTGGGTCATGTTTGCTGTGAGATACAGCCATAATTATGGTCCTTTGGAACAGAATGTGTCTTTTAAGTGGCATTTCTCCCTCACATTTTTAACGAGAGGCTGAGAAGTGATATATACTAATTTTTGGGGTCATGTTTATCTTGAGAATAAACCTATAATCATGGTTCCTTTGGAACAGAAATGTGGCTTCTAATGGCATTTCTCCCTCACAATTTTAACATTGCTTGAGAAGTCAGTTTATAATTTTCTCGAGTCATGCTTGCTTGAAAGCAGCAATACTACAGGTCCTATTCGAAAAAATGTGTTTCTAATAGACATTTTGTTCTTCACATTGTCAAAGTGGCTCAAGGGTCATGTTTTGATTTATGGGGGCATTTTGCTGTGAAATGCCGCTATACTAGTGAGTCCTATTATAAAAAATGTTGTTTTTCTAACAGACATTTGTTCTTCACAATTGTCAAGGGTGGCTCAAGGTCCATGCTTTGGAAAATTTTTGGAGGCATTTTGCTGTGACTGCAGCTATACTACAGGTCCTATTATAAAAAAATGTTGTATTTCTAAACAACATATTGTTCAACACAATCTGTCCCAAAGTGGCTCATGGGTCATGTTTTTGAATTTTTGGGCATTTTGCAGTGACAGCAGCTATACAACATGTCCCTATTATAAAAAATGTTGTTTCTAACAGACATTTGTTCTTCACAAATGTCAAGCGTGGCTCAAGGGTGATGGTGCTGTCAAAACAGGAATAGGTAGGACACTGTTAATGGACACATAATGCAAAATGACTTGTTTTTGCAAGATCTTTAACCATTGCTATCAATCCTGTATTGAACACCATTTAATATAATTAAAAAAAAGAGAAACAAAGACCTGGTGGGATTCCATCCCTATTTTAAAAATGTGTTTTCTAGAATAAACCTACAAAAAAAACTTGCATGTACAAAATATCTGTTAAAAAAATTTCTGAATAGTACAAGGAGGTACAGGAAAACTTGAACCAAATGAATCGTTATTCAGAGTCATGGCATATGGAGCACAGACAGAGAACAAAGTACAGAGACCATTCCTCCAGCATGTTGAGAAAAATGAGAAAAAGAATGCCAAGAAAAATGGCACCTGGAGTATCAGGAGCGTTAACAACAGTATTTTCCAATGAAGCTCAATGGGTCCGCACTCATACGGAGGGTCTAGCGCAATCCAGGTCTTGACTGTGTACTGAGGAAGGCTGAGTTCTCACACTTCCGTTCCGCACTCTGCTTCAGCCCAACAGTTTACCGTTGCAGCGTCATCAGGGCAATTTTAACCTGCGTGTTAATAGATGACGGACGCCACCTGGTCTCACACCGCACCACTAAACTCCGGCCCTGGGGTCAAGCTGTGGCACAGGACAGGTATAGTCAATGTCGCAGATTCACTTAAAATGGTGGTTGAAAGACACCAATTTCCGCACTTTTTAAATCTTGGGGTCAGAGAGGTTTTAAAGTCAAACTGTGGCCAGGCCAGGTACAGTCATATGTCCAGTTCAACTAAACAAGGTGGTTAAAAGACTCCTTTTTCGGCTACTTTTAAAATCTGGGTCAGGCGAGTTTAATGGTCATACTGTGGTCAGGACAGTTCATAGTCATGTCCATTACAACTAATAATGGTGGGTTGAAAGACTCCTTTCCCGGAACTTTTAATCTGGGGTCAGACAGTTTTAATGGTCATACTGTCGGTCCAAGACAGGTATAGACAAAGTCCAGTGAAACTAAAATGTGATTGAAAAGACACCTTTTTTCCGGCACTTTTTAATCTGCGGTCCTGCAGGTTTTGGGCCATACTGTGCCCGGACAGGGATAAGTCCAATGTCCATGAAACTAAAATAGTGGTTGAAAGACTCCTTTTTTCCGGCACTTTTAAATGTGGGGTCATGCAGGTGGGTTTTGGGGCTCATGCTGCGTCCAGGACATGGATATTCAATGTCCAGTTCAAGTAAAATGATGTTCAAATCATACTGCCTTCTGGCACTTGTTTAATTTGTGGGTGATGCAGGTTTAAGGTTCAGCTGGGTACAAGACAGGGATAGTGATGGTGTGTGACTTTTTCTGTGGCTTTTATAGCCTAAGTGTTGTGCTAAGAATGAAGCAGGTATCCATTGACTGTTGTGGCTGTTAATTCCAGCTCTCCAGCCTTGTTTGGTGTAAGAATAAGGTGTTGTGCCTCTCCCATAGACTATACTGGTCATCGCACAAAATCGACTGCTTCACTATCGAAAAATCTTATCGATCGTTGCCGACTAATCGACTATCGCCCTGATGTCGAAACCACGAAATCGCTCAACACTATTTATAATAAAGGCTTTATAAAGAAGAAGATCGGTGAGTGCCGCTTATATTTTCTACCATTTGGACAGGCCCGGGTAATATGTTGGCAGTGTCATGGACCTGGGCATATGGCCGCAGACTGTCCCCTCACTGTAGAGCCTACGGAATGTGACTCAGCTAGGCGGAGGTCATTGTTTGCACAGCCCGTATGCTCCACAGAGACTGTGCCAGAAACTGATCAGCAGCTGTGTCACATCAAGGTGAACGACTACCTGGTAACTGCTCTACTGGACCCAGGGAGTTTGGTCACACGTGTGCACGCCAGCCTGGTTGACCCTACTTCATTCACGGGACAGGTTATAGGGGTCCTGTGCATTCATGGGGACACCAAGGAATACCCTACCACCCTGGTAAAACTGGAGACTTCTGGTGGTGATGCCTCACACGAGGAGGGCATGGTTAGGACTCTCATTCACACCGTGATCTCGGGGAGAGACTTCCCCCTATTTTGGGACTTGTGGCATAAGAATGTGTCATGTACTGCAAATGTCAAGGATGATGCTAATGCTTGTCATGTTAACCCTGAACCATTTGGGCCCGAGGCTACAGTTCAGGCAGTAAGGGTGACCACAGGAAGTGATGATAATTTTCCCCTAGCGGTACTTGCAGGTGAGACTGAGGAACAGGAAGAGGTGGCAGTTATGCCGGACCTGGAGGTTTCACCTGATAATTTCGGGACTACTCAGCTTCGAGACCCCACCTTGGTGAAAGCCAGGGAAAATGTGAAGGTTGTAAATGGGGAATCTCAATGTCCAGGGGCTGACAAGATGTTTCCCCGCCTGGCAGTCAATCAGGAGCTACTGTATAAGGTTGACAGAGTCAGGGGAGAAGTTGTAGAACAGCTGGTGGTGCCTCAGCTATACAGGTAAAACCAACAGCTGCAGCCTGATACTATGTGAAGGCCCATGGATACTGGTCCCTTCCCACTCTGTTGCCGCCCCAGAATCGGATCATTACATTAGAGGTTACCTGGCTATTCCCAGTACTCCTGGTGCATTGGGTACTGGGCTAATAGTGACACAGGGTTAGTGTCAGTTTTGGGTGATAAAAGCCACCACTGTCATATTGCCTCCATTACTAGCAATGGAATTAAATGAAAAAAAAAAAAAACACAAATTGCACAAAAAAACTTTTATTTAAATAAACACCCCCCAACTACAACCCTCTTTAACCATTTTATGAAAGAAATCAATCCAACGCTGGTCTAACATAGTGTAAATGGGAAACCTATAAAAATAAAAGTATTAAAAAAATGACAGTTTTTAACTCCATCTCCTGCATCCCCTGAAGATCATGTCTTCAGCTGATCTTCTATGGGTGCAAGGTGCAGAGTTCAACCACCACAATATGATTCTGGGGTGCACAGACAACAGCTGCTGCACAATCTTCATGGATGTCCTCTCTCCCCCCCAAA
>JAODAL010022628.1:0-64311 GCA_025379985.1 Phyllomedusa bahiana
GTTAATAAAAACCATTGAAATGCAATGTCTAAACAAATTTCTTGGGCCGCACAAAACCCTACCTTTAAAAGCTTGTCTGTTTTTTTCGCCCCCCCCCCCCCTCTCCCTGACTTTACGGGGCTAATGCCCCTTTTTAAAATTTCCACCTAAGTACCTAAAATCTGAAAATCTAATCTACCTAATCAATGTTCACACAAAAAGCATAGCTGTCTGTGTGAACAAATGAACATTTCGCTGAGCTTTTGGACAGAGACCACCACGTCCTACCCCAATGGACGCTGACACACACTGAGGAAAACAGAAGGGCTTTTCTATGTAAAACCAGGTCATTGATTTTTTCCACCAATTGAAACCCATACACATCCCAGCATGACGCGCACACAAGCCACCGTTTAATTCCTAAGCTGATTTCGGGGCCGCCAAAAGACAGGAAGCCTAAAAAATGGCGCGATATTAAAATTTATGCGCAGATTTTAACCTAAATTATTGCGTGATAAAAAAAAATCCCAACATAAAAACCGTCCGATTTGAATTTTGCATAAAAACGCTAAACACTATTTCCCCCCCAGGGGGCGCTCCCCCGTCCCCGGTGCAGAGTTTTCTGATTTTTTTAAAGTGAAGGACATCTTAGACATGAAGACCACAGGGTTAAGCATTCTTTTTTGGGATTTTTGGAGGGGTTTTGGGCCCCGAAGAGGGGGTCCGGGGAACCGGAGCCCAAATATCCGGAACCAGACTGATCCAAATTTCCTTCAGCCAAAAAAGAGGGGGGCCCCTAAGGGGGGTACTGTCGGGGTTTGGCCCCCTCCTGGGGCCCCTGGGTCCGCGGCTCACAGATCACCACCTCTTCCGCCCCTCTACCGACCGGGCCCGGGCCCGTTCCCTAAGGAGCCGCGCGCTCGTTCTGGAAATTTAAAGGGCCATCGCCCCTAATTGCTAATTCCCGGGGCCCTTCCCCCCATTTAAGGTTACGCTCCACAATCACCCTTGCTGGATCATTTTTGCCCCGACCCTTAGAAAAAAGTTTTTCCTCAATGTTTTCTCGCCTTCCTTTAACCAACCCTTTGCTATTTCCACTCCGAACCTCTGCCGCCGTCCTGACCTTCCCTGCCTTCCACGCCCACAACCTTTGCCGCCCCCTGCCCTTCAGCCGCCCAGACATGTTTTCTTGATTGCATTCTTACTACCTCACCTCGTCGCCACCAAAACAAGAAACGTCAGGGTAGCGACCTGGAGCCTCACCCCAGAAGCCCACCCGCTTTGGGCCCGTTATAACCGGGGCTACTAAACCTCCCCTGGGTGGCTTAACTATCATCGCTTGCGTGGTCCAGGGACCACTACCCACCCGTTACACTGACATATATCTAGGCAGAACCATAGGGCTTCATAGGACATGCATAGTCTATTCTGGTCATTGTTTTCTCTATTATCAGCTGGTGTATGGTTTATATGCATTACACAATAGGCACATAAATTGTATATGAATGTGATATAGCCAGAGTGAGACTATATAGCACTCATCAAATATGTAGGGATACTTTTTCAAGATATTCTAGTAGATAGACGTAGAAAAGATAAACCATCACAGCAGTCCGATTTCAAATAAAACCAATATGGATTTTACAAATAAACAAACATATTGAAACACACACCTTTTACAAAAAAAAGACAAAAACCCTTCCACATTCCCAACGGTATATCCAATTTTTAACCATAGAAGTTTTTGGGGGTTTCCCGCTGCGGGCTTATCCAAATCTTTTTCAAACAGTCATTTTGGGCTTCCATGCATGCGTAATTCCGTCTTCCCTCAAAACAGCATTGGATTCCTGCCGCGGGATTAATTTTGGGGATTTTTAGCAGGGGTTTTAACTAAAAAAAATATGCTGTGAGCCTTCTAGTGGAGCCAGCAACTAGTCACGGGAAGGGGCCACTTTTCTTTTCCCAGATCCATTTTATATACAACGTCCCTTCTAAAAATATGGGGGAAATAAATTTATTAACAGGATCGTAGCTATAGGGGGTGCAGCAGTAGCAGTCGCTACCGGCCCTACAGCCTGAGGGGGCCAAAAAACCCTTCTGCCACATAATAATACATCAGTATTGTAAATGGCGCATGGTATCCTGGGGGTCCCCAAATTTTACTTTTTGCCCCAGGGCCAAAAGTTTAATTACCCTCTGTTGGTTAATATTAGAACAAGGATATGTTCACACAGTGTTTTTGAACGCTTTTTTGGGGCATATTGCAAGTCCAATACACCCCTAAATAAGCATCCAAAATACCTCTAGAACACTTCCCATAAACTGCCATGTAAAATCAGAGTCATTACTTAGACAATGCTGATTTTATTTGAGCATATGCATCGACAAATGCTAAGATATAGGAGGCATAAATCTGCTTTGGGCAGTTCACATCATCTCCTTGTTTAAATTCCACTCTTAGAAGCATGGAATTTTCAAGGAGGAAACGACGCGTTTTCAACACGGACTATCTGTGTGGAACATACTTTTGTGTGAATGTTTCTTTACTGTAATTTTTTTTTTTTTTTTTGGTTTGAATACTCTACAACAAAATCAAAATGAATGGTATACAATTATTCTTAAGTTTAGTTGTATATAATATTGGAGATACCATCATTGTGACACCTTGGAAAAAAGAAGAAGAATTCTCTTGGGAGCAAAATATTAAAAACATTGTTATGCTACCTAATATTTCACTTTTCATTAAACAAATAGAAAAGCAATTAATCTTCTGAATTAAGATCTCTTTAGTGCGGAGAGACTTCACTTTTTTGTGTGTGTTTGTGTCATTAACTTCTATTACACAATCATTTTCTGTGGCTCAATGAGTAGAGTAGATTTTGACAATCAAGTACCTAATCACTGAAGCGCAATATTGAATGAGTGCAATGTAATAAGTGCATTTTATGACAGGCTGCTTTTATGTAGTTATACTAAGGGTGACTGCTTGTTTAAATTATTCAGTGAATGTTTTCCTTGCTGTAATGTGTCAAACTTTCAAAAACTTACTATTTTTCTCACTATTGCTAAAAACAAAGAAAACCGAGATTAGAGTAAAAATAAGCTGCTGGGCTTATGGTCTCATTAGGTGTCCAGCACAGCTGTTTCATTTCCTTCAGTTGTTATTTCCGAGGACAAAAAAGTTTGAAAAGTAGTCATTTGTACTTTATAATTTATTTTTAGAGGAAAGTGTCCCCCCACAGCTTCCAATTGTCTAAATGTAACTTAAATCTGCATCTAGACTTCCTCTAAACATATGTGGGGAGATAAAATAGGGGGACATGTCGCTCTGGGTATTAAGCACAGTTTGGAATTATAGCAACAGGGAGAAAATAGCATTAATGCTTTATTCTGGCTAAAATAGCTCATACAGATGTATCACAGGGTTAAGATCTTTCTTCACATGCTGATTTTCCTTTTTAAAGAAGACTAGTGCAAATGTGTTGTAGTTTATACAAGCAAGTCAATTTAACTTTTTTTTCCCTTTATGAGGTACAACAGTCTTATCGGTTGCAATTCCTTGTAGAGGCAGATATGCTTTGCAGTTAAAATCTCACATAAAGGGGCACTCAGAAAGTGCCTCCCCCCTTTTAACTTCCAATTTTCTAGATTTAACTCATACCTACATCTAGACTCCTTGTAGACGTAAGCAGCAAGCTAAAGTAGTTGTAGCAGTGGGCCTACCAAATGGCAGACCAGAGATGTGGACCCTCTGGACCCCCGCATGCAGTGGTATAAGCCACAGCAGGAAGCAAAATCTAAGTGTCAAGTTGGTAATTTAAGGAAAAAACATAAAAAAACTGTTTAAACATTATATTCAATTAAGCTCTCAAAGAGGTTGTTAAACTCTTTTACTGCTATAAACCTTACGAAAAACAATATTCTCACACAGCTTTCCTTGAGACAGCATTGTCTGCTAGAAGCAAGAAAGTCAAGATTTCCTCCCCCCCCCCGAAAATACAAGAGGAGAGACGGAATGTGCCCATATACTAATGTTAAATACTACATGCAAATTATAATTTTGTTTCTCGACCCCCCAATTAAAAAACATGTGGTGATAAAATACCCCGTGTTTAAAAAAAGTCCTTTTGGGAAAATGTAATTTACTATGATTAAAGAAAAAAACATGTCCAAACAAAGGCGCCGGTCATTTTTTCCGAGCTCTGGCTGCCGGCAGCTTTAATAAAATAAAATTCGGAGGAGGTTTTTAAATTGGCTAAAAATGGACCAAAAGATAATTCCACACCTGTTTAATCACCTGACAGGGGTGCCTTTGCTCTAAAACCCGTTGGGGACTATCCGGAGGGGCTGACCCTAGCATCGACGAACGGCCTTTGCGTGCCCAATCACTTGGGCCTGATCAACCCCACAGAAACAAGGGAAGTTTTTACAAAATTTTTAAAAAGTTTGTGCCCTTTTTCTTTTTTGAAAATTGAAAGGACAGCTTTTGAAAAAAAAAACGGTGTCTTTTTCCCAGAAACGTTTTCAGCTCTAAGAGAGCCTTTTCAAGCAACAACATAAGGTGCAAATGGTAAAAAATAGAAGGCCATGGTACAACAAATGAAGTGATAATTTAATAAAATATGCAATTATTATAAAAAAACAGTGTCAATGCAATAAAAAATTGAAAACAATTTTCATTTTCAATTTACCCCCACCCTACAAAATTTCGTGCAAAATATATTAAAAAGATGTATGATTCCATACCAAACTACAGTGAACACATTATATTAGCAGGTGCAGTAAATCAAAACATATTCATTACTTTTTAGAGTAGTTTCCTTTATCACTGGGGACGAAACTCCATGAAAACCCGCACGGGGGCCCGGGACTCACACTGCCATGGGGGGGCAAGGAAAAAATTAAACGCGTCGCGCAACGCTTTTATTTCGCTCCGTAAACACCAGGTCCCCGCTAGAGACTCGTGCAGGCGCAAAAAGCGCCAACGCTCCACAAACTTGAGGTTAAACCAAGTGAGCCAAAGCCTGCACAGGCGCACAAACTCTCCCACTTTACAAACAAGAGAACAATGAAACGGGGCACATGACATTTCTGAAAGACTTACAGGGTAAATAATGAAGAAAAATAAATTTTTTTATAAACCCCCAGAGGTGGAAACCCCACATTTTGACCAACAACCCCCTAGGAAAGCTACATCTCCAGGGCCAAGGGCGCTCCAGGGAATCACCCAGAAAACCAGGGGAGACCCAAGACGACGGCCCCCCCCCTAACTTGGGGGGCGCAAAAACAAGACATGCTATACATAAACCACTCTATTATAAATACAAGACCCTGAAAAACAGAGGAAAATACATTTAAGCCAGGCGCAGGAGGTGGCATCAAATCCCAGGACTCGGAACACTCAATCACAGTATCTATAAAAAAAAGAAAGAGAAAGAAAGAAAATTAATAATTAAAATAAATAAAATAATTAAAATTACAATATATATCAGTTATATCTCAATACCAACACCTTATGTGCTATCATACTCAAAAGTGGATGTTAGGTCAGAAAAAAACAGGGAAAATCTTATCTATACATCTGTGGATAGATTTTAAAATCCATATTTAAGCCACCCGGGGATAATGTCTATATATGAGACTTGAGAGAAAAAGCATAATTACGCTCTGTGTAACGAGCATAAATCACGGAGATAAGCTAGCATGTGGGAGACAACACTGATAGAAAAAATAACGATGTCTTAGCAAAGCATAATTACATTGAAACTGAAAGTAAAAAAAAAGAAGGATTTGAGGAATGGCATAGTATATAGAGGTGATCTCCGCCATCCAAAGATTGCGACTTTTCAATGTATGGTGGACTGACGTCATCAAATTCCTTAACGCTAGAAGTTGCGTAATTGTGGGAGCAACGTACTATACACGATCCACCTTGTATACCTCAACTCTTGCCTCTCCCCGGTAATTCTTTGTCACTCCCGTGCCAGAGAACCGTCCCATTATTTTCTGTAGCCATTTTATGAGGTCAATACAGTCTCTGTATCGGAAAGGCAAAAACCAAACCCCACCCTTTCATTCCTGTGGCCATTATTTGTAGTCAAAGCAATCCAAAGAACCCGGAAGTTCGAGTTGAATTGAACACGGCGGCCATCTGTGGTCCACCTATTAACATTCCCTTCTCCCACCTCTCCTCCGTGCAATCACTTGTTACTACTTAAATTAAACATGATCTGCAACAGTCGTGTGATAACGTCTTTGCCCACACACCTGCAACGTCAACAACCTGCTCCGCAACCACTATAAAGCCCTTTGCTCACACTTCTAGGACACCCCTCCTCCTATATAGCCGCTATTTTGACTTTCAGTGATAACGGAGAGGAAAATTAGGAGGAGACAAGTTGCCATTAGCTACAGGATGCCAGGACCCCACATCTGCAATCCAAATTAAAGACTCCAAATTTTTCCTATTGCTCACGAGCACTCAGACTGCAGCTCTAGGAGAGATTAAACCTGTGTCACATTATCCAAGCTGTAGGACCTATATAATAACGTATCCCATAACAATTGTGTTCAGCTGTCTGAAACAAACTATACATAACCGTACTTGAAGTGGCCCAAGCGAACAAGTTCCAATCGCTGCCATAACCCCTTATTTCTTCTTTCTGGCATCTTTGCATTCCCCTCCAATTAGCATGTGTACAGGCCATACTCCTGCATTACTTGAACACAAGCCAATTCCTCCATACTCTGCAATACGGATAGTGGTACTAACAGACGCATTGGCCCAATGTCTGAAGACTACATGTGCTCTCCCTTACTCAAACCACTAACTCTCCCAGGATAATCTTCCCCCTTACCCCCTCCCTCCACATAGGAGTATAACCTCAGTTCGTGCAAACTACCCCACATTCCCACACTCACCAAACTATACTCCATTTCCATGAACTTACCCCTACCTTCCGGCAGCACCACACCATCATCCGACTCAGCCACTGATTCTTTTCTCTAACGGGTTTCTACCTCTCATCCATCAGCGCCAGCCACAATACCCCAGGATCAACCAATCTACATGCTTTTACACCTGAACAAGTCAATAAATCTACTGACAAAGCCAACCCCTGAGAAAAACCCTATGGCATTTTAACATGGCAATCATCCAGAACAGAAGTACATAATTCTGCCCCTTGGAAAGATCTATACAAATGTTGCCAAGCATCAAGGCAGGTGATACTTTTGGCCATATCATCAATTAGCTCTACAAGAAGACACTGTTGTGGCATCAGTACTTACTCATCTGTGGGAAAGAGTTCTGTTCTGCGTCGTCTTCATTCTTGGGCCAAGTAACGCTTGGCTGAATCCTCCAGTGGAAGATCTTCAATTCTACTCAGAGTCCTCACTCAAATCCGTGGAGAATTTTTATATCACTGTGATTGTCCCTGCAATTATCCAGGACGATGGATTTGACATGACACTATAGAGCTCGACAAAATCCTCCTTTTTCAACGGCTTTGTTATATGTTTACTTAAATCTACTTGGGACTTTGAAACTATTCGAGCAGAATTGCAGCGTTAACCGGCAAGACAACTTCTCTCCATTGCTCAAGGCACAGACTGATTCTATCACAAGCAGTTAAAGAAAGGTTTCTAATGTGACCTATTTCAAGAGCTAGCCCACAGGCTCTATAGCTCAGCCAGACACCATACTCTACAATCAATCAATGCAAGTTTTCCCTGGTTATCAACCTACAGATTCCAATCGAGATAACGGTTAGCGACCTATTCAAACACACAACCCTGGCGGATCAAGGCCGAACTCAGAAAACTTGTTTTTACTGCAACCTATCCAGACATATTATGAGGCAGTGTCGCGCCTAAAGCTTCGTGACGAACAAAAGAATCTTGCTACATGGACAGCAATTAACCCGCAATACCCTCAAGCATATAATCAACATTCAACCTCAGTATCAAGTTTTTGAATATCAACCGTCAAGATTCAAACCAACAAACACAATGCAGACCTCAGTCCCTACAATAATAATCCCATTCATTGACTCAATTTTACCCAATCTTAACCATAGTCAGTTGCAACAAGCATAATCCACAAGATGCATCTTATCCGCCTTTCCAACCTCAAGACACCTCATATCGTCCTCCCATAGGACCTTCCTTCTCGGCAAAACTATGTATACCATTTTACTCAATGCTTCAGAGAACACCACTGTTAGTCAATCTTACCCAGTGTTGACCTTCAATCTCAATAATGGCCACCAACTTCCTTTCCCTTGTAGATACAGGTGCAGCCAGATCGTTATGAAAACTTCTGATATTCCACCGATGGGTCATACTTTCTCCTGGTCCTACATTCAAGCATTGAAGTGGATGGCCGACCCACCAACCCAGACTTCGCTTAACTACCCCTGTGCCAATTGGACATCAGGACTCCTTCTAGACTACTATCTCTCCTACTTACCCAACTAATCTGTTTGAAGCCTGATCTTCAGAAAACGATGAATGCTGCCTATCAGATATAATTCTCCTGGAATGTATATGGACACAATCTCCAATTTCACATGAAGCTCTACAAGCTGTTCCTGCCTTCGACATGTTTTAAATTCCACATCAAGCATACCTCCTGAACTTTGACACAAGTACCTCCTGAAGTTTGGTCTAAAGGTCCTGATGATGTCGGCAGTCCTTCACAGTCTCACCGTACATGTCTTCCTTGAATGAGGGTCTACCCGTGCGCCTGCGCTTTGCCTCGATATCCCTTTAAGCATGATCAAGAACAATCTCTGGAGTCACAAAATCAGAAACATTCCTGGAATAATGAGGTGCTCATCCACTTGCATTTCTCCTGCAAATACCCCCTCGGTTCGCCTGTTCATCAAGAAAAGGTTATCCCTGGTGAACCTCCAAAATACCAATTTTGGTTCAGGAATCTCAGAGCATTCATTGCTTCAACGATTATAAAACCCAGTGGTCCCCAACAGCTCATGTTCTCCCTCGCAAGTACCTTCTCAGCTGCAAACTTCTATGGTTTCAGCAATGCTTCTCAGTTCCCACTACACAAGGACTGTCAATACCCTTCTGCTTTCACTTATCATGCCCACCTGTACGAGAAGCTTCAAAGAGGCACAGAACTCACCAACAGTTGACTCAACCTTGCAGGACATGTATAATATCTCTTGTGTGCACCTGATTTTCAAACTTGTCAATCAGCTCTTTGAGTCTTCTTCAACATTGGCATCAATCAACTGTAAAGTACACCCCCCCCCCTCACAGTCCAAGCTCCAATTGTAATTCTAAGAAAGTTGTATTCCTCGGACATTGCATATCACAAGCTACCAAACACCTTACCGAGAACGGAAAAAGCTGGTGATGCTCAGTTCTCACCGAACAATCTAAAACAACTACAAGGATATCTAGGCCTCGTCACTTACTGTCCGTCCAATGGATACCCAGATCCTTAGTCTTATGCAAGTTTTACACTATTCTTTCAAGGACATTGATTTCACCAATGAACTCACACTTGAGGCACAAAAGTGTTTTCAACCCTAGAAAAAACTAATCCTACAAGCTCCTGCTCCTGGGATATCTCGGACAACTCACAGCCTTATCAACTTCTTTCATATTTTGAAGACTATGGCCAATTTTCCGAATCCTTTGACAAACAAAAACATTTAGAGCGTAAGAGACCTCATTTTTTGATACTATTTCTTGCAAGTATAGATCCCTGTTGCAAACGACCTGCTCCCCTACTTGCCTCAGAGCTATCATTGCTGTGCAAAGATCTTCTTGAAAAAACTCAAGACATCATTTTAGGCCATCCGGATCATGTTTGGCTCCTCATGATCTACAAGGGCATCCTGAAACAGTCGCCCGCAACTCATTTTCAGTAACAGCGCCCTCTGCATATACTAATGTCCCATTAACTGATGCCCTGAAAAATGTCACTTTGAAGAAGTGTACTACTATCAACCCAGCCACTCTGCTTCCTCTCTCAAGGGGAAAAGATGAAGATCAGTCTACCACAGATGAAGACCAGACTGGACGCGGATGAAACCTCTTCATGTCTTGAACAAATGAGGCTGAAACCCCCATCTTCCTACTGTCTCTACATCCAAGTTGGAGAGCCAACTATTTCTTCTTCACAGATGGATCCTGATATGCGGACGGACCAGGACGATTCCACATACAGGATTTGCTGTGGTTACCTGCAAAAACCGTGAAGGCTGCATCCTTTAAAACCTTCGAGAATGCCAGCCCCAAGAAGGTGAATTCTGGGCTTTAATGAAGCTTGGTAAGCGCGCAAAGAGAAAATCATGAACATATAAACTGGAGACTCTGCCTACATGTCGGAGTACCCATGAACTTTGGCCTGAAGTGGGCCTAGCGAGGTTTCCAGACAGCTAGCGGAACGCCATCAAGAGTCAAAGAATCATTTAGACTCTGATGCATGCTCTCCAATTGCCAGCTCAAGAGTTGGCTCGATTTGAAGACTAAAGCCCGTTGGAAGAATAGAGACAGTGGAAGTAGAAGGCACCTACAGTGGGCAGACTTGGCTGCAAAGGCCGCAGCTCTCTTCCCAGAGATTCGAGAGGAAAGCAGGAGTGGCTGTATATGCTGGCTGACCAAGCAGATAAGAAATGAATAGAATGTGAAGAAGAAAGAATGAGAATGTGAAAGAAAGAATGAGAATGTGAGAAGAAAGATGAGAATGTGAGAAGAAGAAAGAAGAAAGTGAGAAGAAGAAAGAAGTGAAAGAAGAAGGTGAGAAGAAAGAAGAAGGAAAGATAGAGAGGAACAAGAATAGAAGGAACCAAGGATCAAGATGCCATTGAATCCAGGTCTTACCTTTGAGACAAATTCAAACAACATCGAACACAGCCTGAAGGAAAGGAAAGGTGGGGAGGAATTGGAGCAGAGATACACCAAGATGGATTCTAAGAGGAAAACAATAGAACCATTTGTTTTACACACAGGCATTATATCCAGCTGTAGTACAATGGGCTCATAGTACTACCCACAGAGGAACTAACCAGATGATTTCTTCAATCAACAAGATGTACCTAGCACCCAGAATCTCCATTTCCACAGCAAGTAGCCATGTTAGAAGTTGTGAAATATGCAGTACTTTTAACCCAGGAGGACTGATGCCAACACCAAGGAAGCATTTGGCTTAACACTATATCCTCTCCAGCGTATCCAGACTGACACATAGAATTACCCAAGAGTGGAAAATACAATATGTTCTAGTGGTGGTGGATATGTACAGGATGGCCTGAAGTCAACCAAGTTACCAACAAGACTGTCAGAACACTAATGAAGAAACTAATTACCGAGTGATTGCAGATTTGGGATCCCTGAGGTTATTAATTTGACCCAAGGACCTGCCTTCACTGCGGAAGTAACCAGACATATTTGGAAACTAATAGGAGCTGACCTCGACCTGTACATCCCTTACCAGCCTGAATTCAGCAGGAAAGTGGAAAGAATGAATGCCACTCTGAAAAACAAAATTCTGAAGGCTAGCAAATAAACATCTCTTCCCTGGCCCGAGATCCTACACATTGCACTCTATTACTGTCAGAATACCCCTAGGTAGCCCTACGGTCCACTCCTCAGGAGATAGTATTTCACAGGCCCACTCAGGATTAGGGAGGTTTCCACACATAGCAGTTAAGTGGAAGGGAACAATAGCCTTGTAAATAATGTTATAAATCTGTGTAATAATTGAAACTAATCCATTCATAGTGTTCACCTCCATCCAGTTTCCAGACTCTGAACAAAGCTACATCCTGTGACTTTTGTGTGGTGCAGAAACACACTATTCAAAAGAGACTCTCTGGAAAGCCCAGATTTGACCATACAAAGTCACTCCTGATCGTCCCCAACCTCAAGTGAAACTTGAAGGATAGACCTCCCTGTGGTGCATGCTTCACACTGCAAAAAGTGACTGCGAACCAATAAGTCATTATGAACTTTTCCCTTATCCCTTCATATGTTGTCTAGACTGGTGTGTGAAAAAATGGCAAAGGGCCCAACCAAGGGGGTGCCTGATAAATTCAAAGCTAGGGATCAGGTCAAAGCAGAGTTTTGAATCACTTCTACGCCCCAGATAATAATCAACAAAAGTATGGACTGGGTAAATTACATCTATTGTAATCACAAGGTTTGATAATTACACCAGAAGAAGCCTTACAAGGTATAGTTTAACAATTTAAGCGCCACCTGTCCATCATGACCTTTCCAGAATCATTGAGGTTATTAGATTGTAAACAATCCATTGATGCCGGGGACTGCTCTGAGGTGGCACCTGGCGGTCGTTGGTCAACTTTCATCCTTACCATCAAAGGCTCTGGGAGGAGGCCGGCGGTTGCCTGACAATGTTTCAGTGGGTTCAACACCCGCTCCACCTGTTCATCCTGCTGTCTAAGGAGAGTGACCTTTACCCATTCTTGTTCATTTTAGGGAAGAGCATCAATCATCATTACCGGCATAAGAGGCTGAAGCAATAGAACAGATTTTGATGTTTTTAGGGGGGGACTGTCAAGTTGGTAATTTAGGGAAAAAACAACAAAAGTCTGTTTTCATCCATTATATTCTTATTAAGCTCATCAGAGAGTTGTTAAACTGCTTTTTACTGCTATTATCCTTATCGAAGTATCAGATATCCTCTCACACAGCTTTCCTTGAGAACAGATGCATAGTCGCTAGAAGCTAAAAAGTCAAGGACATTCCTCATCCCCCCCAGATAATACCATAGGAAGAGCTTCGGAATGTGTTCTATCAGCTATATGCTCCTACGTACATGAAATTATAACTTGTTTCTTAGAGACCGCCAATTAACCAATCATGTGTGATAAAAATAGTCCATCGTGATTAAAATAAAGGTTCTAACTTGGAATGTAATTACTCGTGATTAAAGCAGAATATGTCCTAAACGGAAGGTGTTGTGTCATGTTTCTCGAGCTCTGGCTGCCGGCAGCAATAATAATAATATAATTCGGAGGAGGCATTTAATTGGATAAGGAGTGAAACAAAGATAGATTCCATACCTGATTTAATCATCTTGACATAAGTATGTCCGGTTTTCACCAGAACCCCGCCACAATAATAAGCGGTATGGGTGACTTGCTGCGGACGGAACACAACCAGGTTCGCATACCCTGAATGACTTGCTTGCGGTGGCAGCCGAGGTGTGGCGTGTTACAAAATCATGAAGCAAGCTCGTAGTCAGGAACAGGTGGCAAAGGTTCATGGTCGAGGGACGGAGGCAAAAGGTACGGTACGCAGGATTCGCAAATTACACAATAAGAAACGTCTTTTTTCACAAGCACAGGGCACTATTGATTCAGCAAGGATTTTTGAAAAAGGGCAGGGCTTAAATAGAATCAGCGCCTGGTGAAAGCCAATCACTAGCACGCTGTCTCTTAAAATTTGGGTGCAGTACCGGCCAGCAACAGGAGCACGGTGAGGTGAGTACGGGACAGAGCTGTGAGTGCTACCGCAGCCTGAGGACCGGGTTGCAGCGCCAGTCACAGCAGAGTACTCTACGGAGGAGCGGGTGGGCCCGCGACCCGACACGGGGGTCGCGGGGACACCTGTTACAGTAGGGGGACATGTAGCTCAGGGTGTTAAGCACAGTTTGGAATCATACCAACAGGAAGAAGAAACAAATGGTTTAAGTCTGACTAAAAAGCTGATAAAGATGTCATGCATGGTTTAGATCTTTCTTCCCTTTTTCCCTTGTTAATAACAACAAGTGCAGACTTGATATAATTTATAAAACCAAATTTCTTGAACTTTATTCTCACTTTCGAAGGTACAACAATCCAGTCAGTTGCAATCCTTTGTAGAGGCACAAAAGCTTTGCAGTTAATGTCTCACACAAGGTGACACTCAGAAAGTGCACCCACCCCACACACACCCTTAGCTTCCAGTTGTATTTAACTTATTCCAACATTGAGGGCTTCATGTATGAAAACCGTCTAGGTCTAAGACTTTCCTTAGCAACCAGTAACCAGAGTTCCCTTCTCATTTCATATAGTGCTCTGAAAAAATGAAAGGGGAGATTGGTTGCTATGGACAACAAAGAAAATATTGCAGTTTTCATAAATGTCTCCCCTAGACATGTACACAGTAAAACAGTAATGTGTTGCTATGTATTTTAAAACAATCAACAGATCACCTAGTCCGACCCATACTTGGACAAAAACAAACAATGTAAATGAATAAAAAAATGTTTAAAACAAATAAAAAAAATTAAAACAAGCACAACACTCATAATTCCACAATAAAAAAAAATTGCATTAAAAAGTACAGACAATAACTGCCATGTCCTTAATAATCTGATCTATAAGATGAGTAAGTTATTTAATCCATACAGTGAACACCGAGAAAAATAAAAACCATGCCAGAATTGCCTTTTTCATCCAACCTCACATGAAACATTTATTTAAAGTGATTAAAAATATCTTTAAGTGCCCCAACATAAACTTATTCTACAAATTAAAAGCAAAAAAGAAAAGTAAACAAGTTTAGATTTCTTTAGAATCACGGGACATAAAAATATGTTATTTTCAAGTGCCAATTATGATTCATGAGTGCAAGGAGGGCACCGTAAAAATAGGCATGGCTTGAAAAGGTGGGAATTTGGTCTGTAAAAAGGGGCAGCAAACTTACCAATTGTCCCAGGCGGCAAAAGATTTAACTATGCCAGTGGTAGTATGGCCATAAACTCTCTATGAAACCTTTATATTCCCATACAAGAAACCTACACAGGGTTGGAAGAGTATTCATAGCTGCTGAACTTTTCCTAATTTTTAAACATTACAGCCACAAACGAAAATATATTTTATTGATTTTTTATGTGATAGAGCAACACAAATTGTCAAGTATTTGTAGAGCATAAAGAATATGATACGTGCTTTCCTGAGTCAAAACTTTATAGGATTACCTTTAGCTGCAATGACAGCTGAAAGTCTGTTGAGGTATGTACCCGCTTTGTATATCTAGAGGCTGGAATTTTGGTCCATTCCTCTTTGCCAAAAAGCTCTAACTCAGCCAGATTGGTTGGAAAACGTTTGTGAACAAGGCCATTTTAACACATGAATGTGCTCTGATTTAAACCATTCTGCTGTAGCTTTGGCTGTATGTTTAGGGTTGTTGTACTGTTGGAAGGTGAACCTACGCCACAGTCTCAAAGTCTTTTGCAGTCTTTATCAGGTTTTCCTCCAGGATTGCCCTGTATTTAGCTCCATCAATCTTCCCAACAACTCTAAGCAGCTTCCCAGTCCCTGCTGAAGCAAAGCCTCCCCACAGCATGATGCTGCCCCCAACATGCTTCAGGACGGAGATGGTGTGTTCAGGGGGATATGCAGTGTTGACTTTCCTCCACACATAGTGTTTAGCATTTAGGTCTCATCTGAGCAGAGTCCCTTCTTCCACATGCTTGTTCTGTTTCTTGCTTTCAAAATGGGCTTTCTTCTTGCCACTCTTCCCCAAAGGCTAGATATGTAAAGAACACAATTTATATCTGTATCTCTTCCGGAGTGATACCGGGCTGCTGCTCTCATTAGTGCTCTCCTTGTCTGGGTTGTCAGTTTAGGTGGATGACCATGTCTTGGTAGGTTAGTAGTTGTGCCATACTCTTTCCATTTATAGATGATGGAGCACTGTGAGATGTTCCGAGCTTGGGCTATTTTTTTTAAACCTAACCCTGCAATACACTTTGCCACAGCTTTATCCATAAGCTGTCTGTTTTGTTCCTTGATTTTCGTGAAGCTGTTTGATCACTAATGTTCTCTATCAAACCTCTGTGGCCTTCACAATCAGCAGTAGTTATATTAAGAATAAATTACATACAGATGTACAATATTTACTACTACGTTGAATTGTAAGGGCTATCTGTCACACTGGACTTTATTTAAGGGTATCAAAATAAGGGGTACAAAATACATATTCACACCACACTCAGTAATATTTTAATTTGCAAAAATCTGGAAAAGAACACATAATTTTCTTTCCACTTCACAAATACTTGTTACTTTGTGTCGCTCTATCACATAAGTTTGTGGCCATAACATTTAAAAATGAGCAAGAATTCAAGGTTTAGGAATACTTTTGAAATCCACTTCACAGCCTCTGTGCACATCCACACAGGCCTCATGCACATGCCTATACCGTATGTTTGAGCCCTAAGGGCTATACTTATCCTCTCATCTGTTTTATGATGGTGGAATAATAAATATTCTTCCCAGTTTAGTACTGGAGCTGTTAATTACCTACTGCTCTTTTGGTACTTATTTTCCGGTGGACAGGCAGAGATAGTTGAAAACTCATGCAGTGTCACACACATCGCTCTCTGGTGTTGGGCACAATCTATCAGCATTGATTAAGATGTTCTGTCATGTAAGGTTTATAGCAACTTTTATATTTTATTTCACTGGCCATTTATTAATGCTGTAGAGAAAACTTAAAGCTAAAGTTACAGCTGACTGCAGGCTTGTCATGCTCTAATAAGGACATTTACCCTCAGACATTTAATTTTATTGACAACAGATCTCTTTATTTTAGTTGTTTTTTCTCATTTTACTTAAAGGCTTTGCAAAACTATTCAGGATTGCTGCTAAGCATTGATAATGAAGCATGAGCAAATGTGCAAAATATCTGAATTAGAAATTCTAATATTTTTGGATATAATTCTTACACAGATCTACAGACTACAAAGAAATCCTGTTCTTTTCCATCTGTCGTATTCATTCAGTACGATATTCTGAATCAAGACTATTTGCAAACTTACTTATTATTTTATTTTAAACATTTTTAAAAACTTTGTGCAAACATGTCCATACCTGGAACTGGAAATATTACACAATGTTCTCACATTGATTTGAAACAAGCTTCATTTGTCCAATAATAATGTATTCAAAAAGAATCATGTGAAATGAGCTAGGATTTTGCAGTGTCACCTATTGGATGTAGAATCAGACTCACTGAGCCTTGCAATGTGAATGGTATTAAAGGGGTGTTATCGTTTCATTAAATGGTCTTCAGAATAAGGGGACAGTGAAAACAAGCAACTTTGCATTTGGATGTCATTAGCAAAGCTGCCTTGTTCTCACAGTGTCCCTTATCTTGTGTTTTTATTTACACTGATATCCAGTGTGGGTCTAATCCCTCCTGATCCCTCCTCCTTGCAATTCACTAGCTGGAGCTCATTTACATTCTGTACAGCCCTGGGTCGATTCACGGAGCTGTGTGTCTGATCAGAGTTAGGGGCCGTAGAAATTTTGTTTCCACACGCTAGCAGAAACAGACTCCCAGCAGATTGTACAATGAGAAAACATGACAGTTTTGACCCTGTGCCTAACTCCCTGCTTACAGGCAGATCTGTCCCGTTCTTAGAAAGCTGTAATACATCTCCAGCTGTGAGAGATCAGTGCTCAGATTAGATTGAATGCAGCCTGTGGTATGTATACAGCTCTTATAAAATAAGACTGATAGGGAGAGACACAGTGATATGTAGACTCAGAGGGAGGGGGTCTCAGGCCAGCAGTGAAGGGGGGATGATGTCATTTCCCGCTGGGGGGGGGAAAGAAATGCCCCTGCATTCACAGAGCTGGGAAGCTAAGAGAAGTGTGACTCAGCCGAAGTAAGGAAGAGATACATCCCCTTTAAAATCAATCTAGATGAGATGAGAGGATATAGAAGTAGCTGAAACCCATAATCCTATAGAAATAAAATCAGGAGGGGGGTAGGACAACCAGATCCTTGTGAGTAGAAGAGGACCCTTGCAGTCGGGGAAACAACTTAAATACCACTTTCCCAGTGGGAGGGGATTGTTTTTGAGCTATGACAACATACCAATGTCCTTGATATGGTGGGGGAAGGAGAAAAAGGCAGGTGATTTCATAATGTACCCCAACAGTCAGAGCACTTTCCCTGGTCAGTCAGGTGTGCTACCAAAAGAAGACTGTCATATTATATACTAGGCATTATGGGAAAGGAGCTGAGAGGCTCAAGTGCCCTCTATTGGATGTAACAAATCCTCAATTTGATTTTGATCCACTGGGTCTTTGGAAAGCAAAAGGGATATTTAGCCAAGCCAGCATCACCCATCTGTAGACAGCCGTTTCGGGGTGTTTTCCCCCATCAGTACAGAGCAGAATGATGCTAGCTTTGCTGAGTGGGAGGCAATGAGTGGCTAAAAAGGGAAGATCTCTCCTTAGGGAGAGCGCCATATAGGCGTGTGGAGATCCGAAATTGCCTTTTGCACTCCACGAAGCATCTGCATATCACAAGACATTATGGGAAAGGAGCTGAGAAGCTCAAGCGCCCTCTATTGGATTTAACAAATTGGATAGTTATCAGGAACCAAGATAAAATAACATTCTTTGCTAGTGGAAATGGAACAATAGATTAGTCGGACAAATAGATGTTGACAATAATTGAGTAGTGCCATGTAGGGTTGTATGACCAAGGGTGTCCTAATATGATGTTATAATTTTTGAACTAATCTGGATAGGCTTGAAATATAAAGACTCCAGGTGTTCTTAAAAAATTGGTAAATCATATGTTTTATCAAAACCTCATCCTCAGACAGGGGACCAGTGCCAGTTAGGTAAATGCAGTGCCAAAGGGTGTTCAGGATCAATCAAACTGTAACTGAGAAGGGATAGGTCTTGGCTTCCTTTACAGTGTAAAAGCTCCAGTTCAGAAACAGCAACCAGTCTGTAGGATACAGTAAGAAGGTGCAGCTAAGGCCTACACTCCAATGTTTTATTGCATATGTTTTTGTATGACTATGATGTGAATAGTGTTTCGGATGTCAAATTTTACCCAAATCTAAGCAATTCAATTTGAGTCAGCTTTAATCAAACTTTATTGACAATTGCTAAAAAAAAAAAAAATTATCCTAACCCTAAATTGAGGATTTTTATGGATTTCTATGGGGTGAAATTACCATTCCATGACCCTTCCAGAACCGAAAGTGATGCAACAGATGGAGCACTATTGGGCCCGGAGCACTGCAAGATGGTAATTTAGCCCCATATTAGAGTATGTTCATACTGAATGCACCGCAAGATACCGGGTGATTTAAAAGTACGTGCTGGACAGCGCGTAGTTCTGAAACGCTCTGTCTCGGCTCCCATAGACTTTCATGGGGAGAATGGCAGGTAATCATAGTTCTCAATGGATGTTTGTGGTCCGCACTTCGCAAGTAAGCCCTGAAATATGAACCACAAATACACTGTGTGAACATACCATTAGGGTTAGGGTTAGAACTTGCGTTAGGGTTAGGTTTAGAGAAAAAAATTTGGTTTGGGAGGCATAAAACTGAATATGTTCACAGGTTTGATACAACCCTTGTTGATCTGAAACGGGACTTACCATATTCACTTAACATTAGATGTGAATGCAACAATTCTAATTTTGACATCAATTTCATATGCATTTGTTTGAAATGGTTAATAGAAATATGTTTGTGACCAATTGCATTTTGTATGAGCCTGTAAGCCGTCTGTACTTCTGCTTGTCAAATAAATGAGCAAGAATCCAGCAACTGTTTTTCTCAGGAGTCAGTCGGCTTCTGTGACATATGGATAAACATTTCACCGCTATAAAACTTTGTCACTGCCTTGTCAGATCATATGACCTAGTTTTCCGCTAACATTTTATAAGATGCTGTTTTTGGAAGTCAGAAATCCCTATTTTGTTGTGATGACAGCTGAAGTCTTTGCTTGTCAGTCAACAAAGGTACTTTGAAGAGAGAAGATGCTTTATAGAAGATTTCAGGTGTGCCTTTGACAGGATGATTTTAAGAAGTGAGGCTCAAAAAAAGAAATGAAGGAGAAGTAAAGTACACAAGCCTGGAATCTTTTACAAATATCTGGAAAGAGTTATGGTGTATCAAAAGGGACGTCCAGCAAATAAAAATCATTCTTCATTCTTACCATTGTGGGTAAAACAATAAGAAAAGTGACACTTACCTATAGGTCCCCTGCCGATGCTGCTCCGGAGCTCCTTGGTAATCCACTCCACTTCACTTCACGGTTCTTGTCCCAACACACAGGATAAGCTTGCACTCCATTGGATTGTTGCTCATTGGAACGCAAGCCTCTTCTGTATGGCAGGGAGAGAACCCAAAAGTAAAAAGGAGCAGATTACCTGGGAGCTCCAGAGCGATAGCAGCAGGGAACCCAAAGGTGAGTACAATTTGTTTTTCTTTTTTTACCCATCTTGGCCCCGTACATGGGTTAAACAACAGTATAAAGGCTGCAACAGGGTACATTATATTTTTCCTGTCATAAAGATTATATCCAATATTTCCATGAATTAACATTTTTGAAAAAATTGCAAAACATCAGAGATGATTGAACTGATAAAATATTTAGGGAATAGGAGACATTTCATTTTTTCTATATTTTAACTACAGTGAGGAAAAAAAGTATTTAGTCAGCCACCAATTGTGCAAGTACTCAAACTTAAAAAGATGAGAGAGGCCTGTAATTGACATCATAGGTCGACCTCAACTATGAGAGACAAAATGAGAAAACAAATCCCGAAAATCACATTGTCTGATTTGGAAATAATTTATTTGCAAATTATTGTGGAAAATAAATATTTGGTCAATAACAAAAGTTCATCTCAATACTTTGTTACATATCCCCTATTGGCAATGACAGAGGTCAAACATTTTCTGTAAGTCTTCACAAGGTTGGCACACACTGTTGCTGGTATGTTGGCCCATTCCTCCTTGCAGATCTCCTCTACAGCAGTGATGTTTTGGGGCTGTCACTAGGCAACACAGACTTTCAATTCCCTCCAAAGTTTTTCTATTGGGTTGAGATCTGGAGACTGGCTAGGCCACTCCAGGACCTTGAAATGCTTCTTATGAAGCCACTCCTTTGTTGCCCTGGCGGTGTGCTTGGGATCATTGACATGCTGAAAGACCCAGCCACGTTTCATCTTCAATGTCCTTGCTGATGGAAGAAGGTGTGCACTCAAAATCTCACAATACATGGCCCCATTCATTATTTCATGTAAACGGATCAGTCGTCCTGGTCCCTTTGCAGAGAAACAGCCCCAAAGAATGATGTTGCCACCCCCATGCTTCAGAGTAGGTATGGTGTTCTTTGGATGCAACTCAGCATGCTCTCTCCTCCAAACACGGCGAGTTGTGTTTCTACCAAACAGTTCTACTTTGGTTTCATCTGACCATATGACATTCTCCCAATACTATCCAAATGCTCTCTATCAAATTTCAAACAGACCCGGACATGTACTGGCTTTAGCAGTGGGACACGTTTGTCACTGCAGGATCTGAATCCCTGGCGGTGTAGAGTGTTACTGATGGTAGCCTTTGTTAAGTTAGTCCCAGCTCTCTGCAACTCATTCACTAGGTCCCCCCCGTGTTGTTCTGGAATTTTTGCTTAGCGTTCTTGTGATCACTTTGACCCCACGGGGGGAGATCTTGCATGGAGCCCCAGATGGAGAGAGATTATCAGTGGTCTTGTATGTCTTCCATTTTCTAATTATTGCTCCCACAGTTGATTTCTTCACACCAAGCTGCTTGCCTATTGCAAATTCAGTCTTCCCAGCCTGGTGCAGGGCTACAATTTTGTTTCTGGTGTCCTTCGACAGCTCTTTGGTCTTCACAAAAGAGGAGTTTGGAGTGTGACTGTTTGAGGTTGTGGACAGGTGTCTTTTATACTAATAAAAAGTTCAAGCAGGTGCCATTACTACAGGTAATGAGTGGAGGACAGATGAGCCTCTTAAAGAAGAAGTTACAGGTCTGTGAGAGCCAGAAATTGTGTTTGTTTGTAGGTGACCAAATACTGATTTTCCACCATAATTTGCAAATAAATTCTATGTATGTAGAGGGCACAGCAAGCATGTGGAAGAATGGCTCTGCTCAGATGAGACCAAAATTTAACTTTTTGGCATAAATGCCAAATGCCTAAGTGTGGAAGAGAGCCGATACTGCACATATCCCTGAACACGCCATCCCCACCATGAAGCCAGTGACTGGAAAGCTGATAAGAGTTGATGACACTAAATACAGGGGAATCCTGGTGAAAAACCTGTTAGAGGCTGCAAAAGACTTGAGAATGGGGCTAGGGTTCACCTTCCAGCAGGACAATGACCCTAAACATACAGCCAAAGTCCAGATCTAAATCCGGTAGAGAATCTGCGATATGACATGACGAGTGTTTGCTTCCAAATTCAGCACAATACTTTGGGAAAGGTCATATTCTGTTCCAACAGAACTATACCTTTGTACATAAAGCAAGGTCCATGTGACAAGTTTGGTATAGAGAAACTCTGACTACCTGTACAGAGCACTGATCTAAACCCCAACAAACACCTTTCAGAGGAATTGGAAATAGGTAGTAAGTGACGAATCTAAACTTAACCTCAGTTTTCGACTCAACTCAGTTCAGTTGATTCTTGGGGCCCATGCTACAGCTACCATACATACCGGCACATGACTCTTGCTTTTTGCCTCTCTTTTCTGATTTTCTACCTGAAAAGCAACCTCAGGTGTGCTATTCTTAGCAGCCCACCATGCCTAGGTGCCCCAGTTTCTCCAGCTGCCCTGAAGGCCAGTCCGAGTCTGATTGACCTAAAAATACTCCATGAACTCAAATTTTTATAAACTCCAAAATCGCTTCCAGGATAGAAGCCTTTCTATGGACTCAGCTTGATATCAAGGACATAGTTTTAAAATGAGATGTTCAATAACCTCATGACACCTAGGGCTCAAGTGTCCACACCGTGCTTGGCAATGTACAAATATTTTAATGTTCTGATTGAAGTGTGTGTATGTGCTTGGATCTGAACTTGAAAGGCATTTCTTTTCAAAGTACAATTAATTTAAAATCATGTTCCTGTAGTTGTGTGGATCACTGCTGATCCATAATGTATAAGGCTATGGTCTGTAGTTTGCAGCCCATTCATAATACATGATGAGAAAAACATAACAATAATCAGAGGCAGCAGACTTCATTCTTTTTGGAAAGGTATGTATACTTCATATTTCATTTTAGTACTTATATAATATGGTATGTGTATGGATAAAAGTGGAAACTATTTAAAAAAAACTCTGGTGGGGACACAGATTGCATCTATTGTCGTATAGATTTAAAAAGAGCTTTACATCAATTATGTATCAGATCACGTAATCTACTTATCGACTTCAAACTCCTCTTTCCAAATGCTTCATATGAGTAAATTATGGAAAAGGAGTTTCCCATTGATACCTCTTGTCACGGTCCTGGAGGTAAAAGGTGGATCCACTGGACCACCGCAAGCGATGGTGTAAGCCACGCCAGGAAACGGATGGACTTGCTGCGGCGGTTTGGGGGGGGCCCCCCCCCGACGTACCCGGCACGTAGAAGTGGATCCCCTGGACCCACCGCAAGCGATTTGTGCAGCCACGCCAAGGGAACGAATCCTAAGTAGAGATCCCGTATTCACCAGAGCCCGCCGCCAAGCGTGATGACTTGCCTGCGACGGGAGTCTACCAGGTCCTGCCCCCCTGACGTGACTTGCCCTTGCGGTAGCAGCCGAGGTTAAAGCGTGGTGCAGAATCGTCCAGGCAGGCTCGTAGTCGGGGACAGGCAGAAGGGTCATGGCCGGCGCACAGATTCCGTGGTCGTGGACAGGCACAAGGTCAGGGCAGGCGGCAAATGAAGCGTGTTCGAGGAACGGAAGCTAAAGTACGGTACAGGACGGAATACTAGACAACGCTTAGGAACGCTTTCTCTTAGGCAAACAATGGCACTAAAGATCCGGGCAATACCCCAGGAAGGGGCCAGGCTTAAATAATGGCAGTGACCCAATAGCCCATTCCCGTACACTGGCCCTTTTAAATCGTCGCAGTGCCGGCGCGCCGCGTGAAAAGCAGCCTCTAGATTCGGTGACGCCGCACCGGGAGCCTGAGACTGCAACAGAGCGCGGCCGTGTAAAGTAGGAGAGAGCCGGCCGTCCCGGGTGAGCGCGCCCACCCCGCCCTACATGCTTGGCGGCGGTGCCCGCTAGGTGCGGAGAACCGCGGTGTGCCCGCGACCCGGGATGGGGGTCGCGGCCCACCCCGTGATCAGTACCCCCCCCCCTTCGCCCTCCCCCTCCTTCTGTGTCCGGAGGAACCTCTGAATTAATTCCCGACCAGAAATATTGTTTTTGGCTCCCTGACCTCTCTTTCGTGCCCAACCCCCTCCAGGTCAATGAAGAAAAAATCGCTTCCCTCTGACCGTCTTCCATAACTAGAATCTCCATTACAGTAAAGACATCGGTGGTGTCGGCCTCAGGAGTGTGGGAGAACGTACCCGAGAGAAGCGATTAAGGATGTACCGGTTTTTTTTAGCAGTGAAACATGGAAGGAGAACGGACCCTCAGAGTGGGGGAAGGCGGAGCTTGTGAATGCTACTGGGTTAATGCGCTTGAGCACCTCGAATGGACCCAGGTAACCTGGGGACCCAGCTTATAGCTGTGAACCATTGAAACGTAATATATTTAGCCGACAACCACACCTAGTCACCTGGGGAAAATGTGGCGAGACTTCCGTCTTTCTATTGTCGCTTGAAGCTTGGTGCGGGCGGAGCCTGGAGTAGCGGAATGGCGATCTAGTTTCCAGATATCTGTCAGGTCCTGGACCAGCTTCTTCACACAGCAGGACCCGAGGGCGGCAGAACGGGGGGAGGGGCGGCGGGGATGTCGCCCCGTATACAATAAAGAACGAGCAGCTACCAGCACGTCTCCGAATCCAATGATGTTAATACGTAACACTCGGCCCCAGGGCAACAAGCTGACCAATCATCCTGGGCCTCGGAGACACAGTGTCGCAGGTAAGCAACCTAGGGTTCTGGTTTACACTCTCCAGCCTGCCCAAATGGACTGGGTGTGTTATCCCGAAGAAAAGTCCAGTTTCATTTGTAGATGGTTAACAGATGAGCGCCAGAATCTGGAAACAAATTGAACGCCACGGTTCCCCGACACACTATGTGCTCGCGGGAACCCATGCAGCCGAAAAATATGCAGAAAAAATAGACTGGCAAGGCGAGGAGCAGAGGGTAGGCCCGCAGAGGGATAAAGGGTACACCTTAGAAAATCGACTCCCAGTGGACCACCCAGATCACACGGGTGCCAGCGGAAGGAAGGGAGATCCGTGATAAAAATCCATGCCAATGGGTCCAAGGACAGCTGGTGTATAGGTAGAGTCAGGACAGACCTGCCGGATTGAGACGAGGAGACTTGTTTCCGGCCAC
Organism: Phyllomedusa bahiana; assembly: GCA_025379985.1. Lineage (NCBI taxonomy): Eukaryota > Metazoa > Chordata > Amphibia > Anura > Hylidae > Phyllomedusa > Phyllomedusa bahiana. Next base: position 25,254 of record JAODAL010022628.1, read on the forward strand.
AGGAAAGCGCAGCCTCCACGAACTCACGAACATACCAGGGCTAGGCTCCGGCCACCAGTTAAACGGGATATGAGAGAGCAGGAACCACTGTACTACCTGGGTGCCCCGCCATACCGGAGCAAGTGACCCCATGACAATAATCTTCTTCCGAAGAGCTGACGACGTATGTCGTGCCCGGAGTGGGGGGGATAAAATAAATGGGGGGTGTTGCAGATTACTTGGTGCGGCAGAGATATCCGATCTTGGAGGGATAAATGTGCCGTGTATGGACTCGTCCCCAGAACATCCGAAGCTACGGAGAGGGCTTCGTCTTGACAATTCGCTCCGCCGGTCGAAAATGAAATGAAAAAATAAACCGGAGCAGAAGAGAGACCAACGAGCCTGGCGTGGATTATAAGCGTTGGGCAGTCAGGAGAAACACAGGTTTTTAATGGTCGGTATAAGATGCATTGACAGGGTGACAGAGCCCCCTCCAAGAGAATACCGCCACTCCTCCAGAGCCATCTTGATGGCCAACAAATCCCGTACGCCGATAGTGTAGTTTCCATTCAGCCGTAGGAAAAACTTTTCGAAAGAACCCGCAAGTTAGGGTTTTGCCTTGGTCCCTTTCTGGGAGATATGGCCCCCGGCCCCCACCGAGGAGGCGTCGACCTCGAGAAAAAGTGTTGTTCATGACAGGCCGAGAGGAGCAACTGTCGCAGTGGCGCAGGCACATATTAACTTAGAGACTGCTTCCTCTGCCGCTGGTGGCCAGAGCTTAGGATTTGCGTTCATCTTGGATAAAGCCACTAAGGGAGACACCAGCAGGAAAACGTGGTATAAATAGCCTGAAATAGTTTTGGCGCACCCCCAGGAACTTTGTATGGCTCGGAGACCCCCGGACGGCGGCCACTGTAATAACGGCATACCACTTCGCGGGATCCAATCTGTTAGACCCGTTCAGAAATGATGTAAGGCCGAGGAATGGTAAGGCTCAGCTGATGAAACTGGGCACTTCTCAAGTTTGGCATATAGGCGTTTGGCCTCTAGACGTCTGAGACCCTGGCGCACGTGAACTTGATGGATTCAAGGTCGGGGGAGAAAACCCGAATGTCGTCAAATAAACAACCACCGCCGTGTACAGAAGGTTCCGTAAGATGTCATTGACGAAATCTTGTGAAGACGGCGCGGGGCATTGCAGAGCCCGAAGGCATGACCAGTACTCGAAGTGCCCGTCGCGGTGTTGAAAGCGGTCTTCATATCGTCGCCCTCACGTATCCGTATGAGATTATAAGCCCGTCGCAGTCCAGTTATAGAAAAGATCTGGCACCGTTCGAAGAACGGTCAAAGAGTTTTTTCCGGATCAAGGGCGAGGGGATAGCGGTTCATTACCGTAAATCTTGTATGAGGCCACGAATAGTCTAATGCAAGGACGCAACTAACCGTCCTTCTTCAGCCACGAAGAAGAACCCTGCCCCATCTGGGAGGATGACTGCGGATAAACCCCCTCTGATAATTCTCTCCTTGAATAAAGGTAGACATAGCCAAGGTCTGCGGACCGACATGATGCACACCCTTCCACGTGGAGGAGACCGTCCCGGGCAGAAAATCAGACAGGACAGTCCGTATGGCGATGGGGGCGGAACGTCTCAGCTTTGCTCTCGGAGAAGAAACCGTCTGCAAAGGCCGTATTGGTGCAGGGAATGCCCACGTCAGAGGCTTAGACGACCCCTAAGACGCGGAAAGACCGGGCGAGTGCCACCAAACAGCGAGACTGACACTATACGACGCTCCTACCCCAACTTAGGTCTTCGCCCGACTGCCAATCGATCTCGGGAGCGGGCGTTGCAGCCACTGGAGACCATGAGAATGGACGACAGGAAACGGGTAGTACTTAAACGCAAGTCTCTCCTTATGCAACACCCCCCACTTGTAGACAGGCCTCAGTTCGGCAACCCGAATTGGATCCTTGAGAATCTCTCCACAGACACGAGGAGATGAGTAGGGGCTTCTCCAGGCGGATCACATGGGAGGTTATGCTGGGATACCATAGGGCGACGTCCAAGAAATTTCCGGCAGACCCAGAGATCACAGAAAGCAGTATGCCAGAAAACTGGGCACCAGACCCGTGCCGACGATCACGGGCATGGTCAGTCTAGGTAAGGCTTGCTCTCCACCTAGGGACGCCTCACCCTACGTTGTCCTAGGTGCGCCCGTTTCCCGGCCCGGCTGAGGCGTCCAGTGGGCAGGATCTCTGAAATGGTTCTGCACTGCCACAAGTACAGACACAGATTCTCCTCACGTCTTCTGGACATCTCATTTGTAGACAGGGAGGGCCCGATCCACCTCCATAGGCCTTTCTCCGGCAGGTTGGCGAGGGCACTAGTCGGCCTTATGAAATACTGGCCAGAACGAGGAAACGACGGGGTCTATCTTGTTCCCCGTTCCAGCCGAGTTTCCTCCTGGCGTTCCCGAGAACGGATGCAATCCTAGAGGCCAGGAGAGATAGGTCACTCAAAGGAAACGGGAGAATCCCGGGCGGAATAGGAGCATCCTTGATGCGCTGGAGAGCCCTTTTCTTATTGAGGTGGGCAGTCAACGCCGCTTCAATTACCACTATAAACTCGGAAGGCCAAAGTGCGACCCGTACGGCATAATCGCAATACAGATGAGTACCCCATGAGTAATTTAGCAAGGCTTTTCTCGGCAGACGAAGCCCGGGATGGTTCCACGAACACGCTTTTCCGAACTCGGTGAGAATGAAGCCAGGTTAGCTGTGACCGATCGTCCCTGTCCTCAGAGGGGGTAGCCCAGGCCAGGGCGTTTCCCCGGAGAAAGGGATAGTACGAACGCCACTTAGACCGTCGGTAGGAAATTGTTGCCCATTAAACTCAATTAGCAGAGGAGAATTGGGTTATAAAGGCCCCTGCATGCTTGAGTCCCCATCGAATTTGGGTCGGGCATAGATAGACGGAGCCGTGGACCATCGGTTGGAGGAGCCGGAACCGGGGGGCCGCGGGAGCCACGGAGCGGGTTGAGTTGCAGTCTGAGCGGCCAGGACTGCTGCATCATGCGGAGAGATGGCCGAGTTGCTGGCCTTGCTGAGCGATGCTGTTGTGACTGCTGAGCCACAAGGCGGTGAGGTCAGCGTCAGAACGGCAGAGGCACCTTGGCGGGTCCATGCCGATCTTACTGTCACGTAACCCGACGGAAGAAATGGATCCACTGGAGCCACCGCAAGCGATTGGAGTAAGCCACGCCAGGGAACGGAACTGAAGTCGTCCCGGGTTTCACCAGAGCCCCCGCAAAGCGGGATGGACTTCTGCGGCGGGATTCTACCAGGTCGTCCCCCTCCTGGACGTGAACTTGCTTGCCGGTGGCAGGCCGAGGTATAATAAGCGTGGTGCATAATCGTCAGCAGGCTCGAATTCGGGGACAGGCAGAAGGTCAGGCAGGGCCGGCAACATATTCGTGGACGTGGACAGGCACAAGGTCAGGGCCAGGCGGCAAGAAGCGATGGTTTTCAGGAACGGTAGCTAAAGGTACGTACCACGCGTATATCAGGAACAAGGCTTAGAACTCTTTCTTTCTCTATAGGCAAACAATGGCCACTAAAGGATCCGGCACATGACCCAGGAAGGGGCAGCTTTAAATAAGGGCAGTGACCGGCAATAGCCAAATTACCCGGTACAACTGGCCCTTAAATCTCGCAGTGCCGGGCCTGCGCGCTGCGCCATAGATGTCGGACCGCGCGCGCCGGACCTGAAACTGCAACAGAGCGCGGCCGTGTAAGTTAGGATAGAGCAGGGCCGCCCGGGAGAGCGCGCCCACCCGCCCGACAAGCTGGCGGCGGTGCCCGCTAGTGCCTGGTAGGACCGCTGGGTGAGTGGCCCGCGACCCGGGACGGGGTCGCGGGCCACCCGTGACAGGCGGGAGTCTACCAGTTGTACCCCTGACGTGACCTTGCTTGCGGTGGCAGCCAACGATAGCGGTGGTGCAGATGCATCAGGCAGGTTCGTAGTCGGGGACAGGCAAAAGGTCAGACAGGTGGCTCAGGTTCGTGGTCGTGGACAGGCAGTAGGTTCAGGGCAGGCGGTAAGTGTGCCCACTGTTCCGAGAAACGAAGTAATGTACGGTACAACGGTAATCAAAACAAGGCTTGGAACCTTTCTCTATAGGCTGAAAATGGCCTAAAGACCCGTCAACAGCCCCAGGAATGGCAAGAGCTAAAATAAGGGCAGTGACCCGGCATAGCCAATCACCAGTGCACTGCCCATTAACATCTCACAGAGTCGTCGCGCGCGCAGGTGCCTTAGAGATCGGGAGCATAGCAGCAACATAGCGCGGCTGGAGGTAAGTAGAGGGGATCTTGGCTAATGGTGAGCGCCGGGCCCACCGCCCGACATGGCGGGCCAAGCGGTGCCGCTCGTCGCGGTGGACCACAATGTGAATAGCCCAGGACCCAGATGGTGGTCCACAGGACCCCCCCCCTTCGGCATCCCCTCTTTCCGGCCTGGAGGAACCTCAGAATGTATGTTACGACCCAGAATATTGCTCTCTGGCTTCCCAGTACCTCTCTTCGGGCCCGAACACCCCTTCCAGTTCAAAAAAAGCTTGCTCTGACGTCTTCATATCCTAGAAAATCTCCTTAAACTTAAAGACAAACGATGGCATCGGCCCTCAGAAAGTGGAGTGAGCCAAGTCACCCGAGAGAACGATTATAGGATGACCGTTTTAGAAAGGGAGGACATGGAAGGATTTCGGGACCCTCATAGTGGGGGAAAGGCTGAGCTTGTATTGCTACTGTGATTAAGCGCTTGAGCACCTCAAATGGTACCCAGAAACCGGGACCCAGCTTATAGGAGAACCTAGAGCGTAAATAATTTAGCCACAACCACAACCTTGTCACCAGGCGAGAAGGTTGGCGGAGGTCATCTTACGCTTTTTTGTCCGGCTTGTGCCTTGTTACGAGCAGGAAGCCTGGAGTAGAGAATGGTGCGACTGTTTCCAGATATCCTTTCAGGTCCTGGCACCAGCTCCCTCCACAGCATGGACCTCCGAGGGTAACTAGAAAGGGGCATGATGGGCGGGGATGTCGCCCGTGTACAATAAAGAAAGGAGCAGCCTCCTCAGACCTCCGAGTCCAATGAGATAAACGGAAAACTCGGCCCAGGGGCAACAGGCTGGATCAATCATCCTGCGCGCGGAGACAAGAGTGGCGTCAGGGTACAACCTAAGGTCTGGTTTGTCTCTCTCTAACCTGCCCATTGGACTGGGGAGGTGAGGCAGACGAAAAGTTGCAATTCCAAATGTAGTTGTTTGCAGAGTAGCCCAGAATCGGAGACGAACTGCCACGCCCCGATCCGACACAACTTGTGCCAAGGAGCCCTGTAGCCACAAGATATGAAAAAACATATACCGGCCAGGCACATGGGCGAGTGCAAGGAATAAAGTGGGACATCTTTGCAAACCGGTCTGTAACCAACCCAAATCAAACTGTTGTTGCCAGAGGAAGGAGGAGATTCCGTGCTAAAAATCCATAGGCCACATGGTTCCAATACAGCATAGGGATAGTGAAAGGAAGGAGCAGACCGTGCCGGTTTTGAGGCGGATAGACTTGTTTCTGGCACAGGAAGCGCAGGACTCCACGAACTCACTAAACTCCTGGGGCAAGGCCCGGGCCACCATAGAAACGAGAGAGACGGGAGCATGGACCTCTGCACTCCTTGGTGCCCCGCCATAACTGGTATGCACTGAACCCATTACCATACTTCTCCGAAGAGCGGACGGACGTATGTCCTTGCCGGAGGAAAGCGTTGTAAGATCTAACCGAGCTGCATAGATGAGCCGTTCTTGAGGAATAAGGTGCCGGGAGTGACTCGTTCCCCGTCACATCCGAAGCACGGGAGAGAGCGTTGGCCTTCGACATTTCGATCCGCAGGGCAAAATGAATGAGAAATAAACCGGGTAGAAGAAAGAGACCAACGAGCCTGGCGGGGATTTAAGCGTTGGAGCAGTCTGGAGAATAGCAATTTTTTGGTCGGTATAAATGTGCATGAACAGGAAATAGCAAGTAGGAACGCTCCTCGGTCCTGAATCCACTTGGAATTGGATCTCAGCTTGAAGAGAAACTGTCTTCAACGGTGGCACAAGGAGTAGGATACCCGCTGTAAGGGAATCCAGACAACATGAAATAGATGCAAATGTAGCTCCAGCACGTCGTGTTGAGATAATCCAGATGATCCAAAATGGTTAAAAAGACGCAAATTTATTGAAACCATTTAAAAAACGTGGTTAAAAACCATTGATCTAATAGCAAATTTTAAACGCGTATCGCGCCTAAGGCTGCATCTTAGTCCTTACGTCCTTTTATAACCATTTTGGATCATCGATTATCTCAACACGAGTGATGGAGCCTACATTTGCATAATGCTGAAAGGGTGACAATCTCTCCTCCAAGAATATACCTCACTTCTTCCAGAGCCAGCTTGATGGCCATTAATACCCGGTCGCTGATAGAGTTAATTCCTTTCAGCAGAGGAAAACCTTTAGAGACAAACCCGCAAGTGAGGGTTTTGCCTTTGAGCCCTTTCTGGGAGAGTACGGCCCCGGACCCCACCGAGGAGGCGACGACCTAGAGGAAAAATTGTTTGTTCATATCTGGCCCGAGATATCACCGGCACAGATGCGAAGGGCACATTTATACCTTAGAGAAAGGCTTCCTCTGCGCTGGTGGCCAAGCTTTGGATTGGCGTTCTCTTGGTCAAAGCCCACTATGGGATACACCAGCGAGGAAAAATGAGGTAAAATTGACTATAAAAAGTTGGCGGAACCACAGAAACTTGTATGCTTCAGAGACCCGCGGGTTCGCGGCCATTTAAAGAACAGACAACATTTGCGGGTCCCATCATAGGGCCCTTGTCAGAAATAAACAAATGATGTAGCCGATAATGGTAGGGTCTGCTGCGTGGTGGCTTGAGCACTTTTTGGCAAAAACAAGCGGACCAAGAAACTCAAAGTATTTTCATATATTGTTAGATAGCAATAAAATGCTCCGTTGGAGATTTCCATGTGTGTTTTTTGCCCTTTTTTGCAGTGGTGTGCCACTGGTATAAGACTGTGTGCATAGTGATATGTGCCGCCCCATGCCAGTGGCACCCAGGTTCGCAGTGTTTTTTTCAGAAATGTTTTTTTTGTGCAGAACTAAACGTTGTAATTTGTCACATATTTGCTTTTTAAAATATAAGGAGAAGTATATACCCCTCCAATTTTGGCTTCCTCACCCGCCCAACTCCACAGTCTGTTATGATCCAAAGCACTATGCTTATTGAAAGGTTGGTGTTTTTTTTATTTTTTCTTCTGCATTTTTGGAGGCCGTATCGGCCAAGTGAGATGTCTGAAGTTAGACCCAGGAGAGATAAAGAAAGAGTATGAACCACCCAATTGAGATCCCGATTGGTACCGTGGGTGCTTGAGCTTTTTTTGCCAAAACATGCGGACCAAGAATCGCAAGTTTTTTTCATATGCTGATGAAACCTGGCACGTCTTAATTTTGGGGATAGAGGCGTTTTCCCTTAGAAAAGTCTGGGGGAACCTGTCGAAAGTGAACTTTAAAGGGCCCCAAGGGCAGGGGAAAAACCAAAATGTCGTCAAGATACAAAAACCACCATTTTACAGGAGGGCCCGGAAGATGTCAATTTACGAATTCTTGGAAGACCCGGGGGGGCATTGCCCAAACCCGAAAGGGCCCTGACAAGGGACTCCGAAATGGGCCCAAAACGCGGGGGTTGAAAGGGTCCTTTCCCTTTGTCCCCCCTCACCAAACCGAAAGGGGGGTTAAAAAAGCCCCTCGCAGGTCCCCCCTTTTATTTAAAAAACTTGGGGACCTTTCCCCCGAAAGGTCCCCCCAAAAGTCCTGAAACAAGGGGGAAAAGGGGTAGCGGTTCTTTAACCCGGGTCTTTTGAGGGCCCTCGAAGTCTATTTTTGGACGCAGGTTTTCCCTCCCTTTTTTACCACGAAGAAAACCCGGCCCCCCCGGGGAGGAGGACTTGCGGGGGAACCCCCCCTGGAGATTTTTCCTTGATATATTTAGACATAGCCAAGGTCCAGGTACTGACCCCCGGGGGAAAACCCGCCAAAGTGGGGGGAGAAAATCCCGGGCAAAAAGATCAAAAGGGGGATCTTTTGGGGGATGGGCGGGAACGTCTCAGCTTTTCTTCCCCCGGAGGAAAAACATCTGTGAAGGGGTTGGGAAGGTGCAGGAAAGGGCCCCTCAGAGGCTTTTGACGACCCCCGGGGAAGCGGTAAGGGACTGGGGTAGGTGGCCACCAAAAAGCGAACTGAAAACTTTCCCAACCCCAAAAACAGGAAAATCCCCCCCTGTCCGCCAATCGACACGGGAGCATGGCGTTGCCGGGCCCGGGGGACCCAGAGAATGGGCGAGGAAAGGGAAAGGGGATTTCGTAGAACCAAGTCCTCCTTTAAGCCCGCACCCCAACTTTAGGGGCCAGGGGCTCATTCAGAACCGAATTTGGGTCCTTGAGAATTTTTTCTCCCCTGCGAGGAGATGAGATTTGGGTTCTCCAGGCGGATCAAAAGGGATTAAGGCCCGGCACCAGGGGAGCGTCCAAGAAATTTCCGGCTGACCCCCGAGTCCAGGAAAAACATATCCAAAGAAACTGGGAACCAGGGCCCCCGTGCCCACAAACACGGGGAAAGGTCATGGAGAGAAAGGGCTTGCTCTCACCTAGGGACGCCCTTCTTACAAAACCCTAGGTGCGCCTCGTTTCCCGTACTCTGAGGGCTGCTCGTGGAACAGTATCTGCGAAAGGGTCTGCACTTCCCACAGTAAACAAAATACAATGAGTCTCCTCACTGTCTTTTGGTTTAGCTCTGTTTGTAAGACGGGTGGGCCCTAATCCACTTTCCAATGGCCTTCATCCTCGGCAATGCAGTGGCAAGTCAACTGAGGCGTCCTTTGAAATACTGTAGTCCTAGACAAGGAAGACGACGGGGGTCTACTTGTTCCCGTTCCAGCGGAGGTTTACCTTCCCACTTCCTGGCGATTCCGAGAAACGGATTGTCAAATCCGAAGTGGCCAGGGAGATAAGGTCACTCAAAAGAAGAACGGTAGAAATCCCGGTGGCAGATAGAGCATCCTGATGCGGCTGGAGCAGGCCCTTTCTTGAAGGTGGCAATCAAACGCCGCTTCATTCCAAGATAACTCCGGAAAGCCAAAGTGCGGAAACGGTAATTGCATAGTCGCCTACAGAAGAGGTCCCCTTGGCGCAGGGTTAAGCAAGGAAAGAAAAGCCCGGACCGGTTTCCCTCGGAAAAAGCTCCCTGAACACGGTGAGGAAATGAAGCCAGGTTAGGCTGTGACCCGTATCGTCCCTGTCCCCCAGAGTGGAGTAGCCCAGGCCAGGGCTACCCAGAGAGAAGGCTGAGCACTAACGCCACCTTAGACCGTTCCGGTAGGAAAATGGTTGCCCCAATTAACTCGATATGCAAGGATGCATTGGGTGAAAAAGCCCCTGCAAGGCCCTGGAGTCCCCCACTTTTTTGGTCGGCCAATAGAACAGACGAAGCCCGTGACCCAGGCGGCTGTAGCCCGGAACCTGAGAAGCTGTGGTGGCCACGGGAGCGGGTGCAGTTCAGAGCGGCCATGAACGGCTGGCAGTCAATGCTGAGTGAATGGCTCAGGTTGCTGGGTCCTTGCTGAGCGATCTGTTTGTGACTGTGCTGAGCCTCAATGGTGGTGAGGTCAGCGTCAACGGCAGAGTCACCTTGGCGGGATCCAAGGCCGGCTCTTACTGTCGCCGGTCCCCAGACGTGTATAAGGTGGATCCACTGGACCACCGCAAGCGATGGTGTAAGACCACACCATGAAAAGGAATCTAAGTAGGGTCCCTGTTTTTCACCAGAGCCCGCACGCAAAGCGGGAATTGGACTTGCTGCGGGCGGAGTCCCCCCTACCAGTCCGTTACCCCTGATGGACTTAGCTAGCGGTGGCAGCCAAAGGAAATAGCGGGGTGCAGAATCATCAGGCAGGCTCAAAGTCTGGGGACAGGCCAGAAGTTCCAGGCAGAGGCCGGCTCAGGTTCGAGTTCCGTGGAACAGCAGTAGGTTCAGGGCCAGCGGCAAGGTGCGTGGTCCGAGAAACGGAAAGGTAAATGGTACGGTACAACGTAATCAGAACAAGGCTTGGATTGCTTTCTTCTATAGGCTGAAAGGCACTAAAAGATCCGGCAACAGCCCTCAGGAAGTGGCAGCATAAATAATGCAGATGACCCGGGCAAAAATCCAATTTACCGGTGGTACTGCCCTTTAAAATCTCACAGAGCCGGCACGCCGCTCGTGCCCTTGAAGAGATTGGGGACGCGCGAGCCGGGAGGCTGAGGCAGCAACAGGAGCGCGGCCGGGTATGTAGAGGGGAGCTTGGCCGGGCGGGTGAGCGCTCCCACCACCCGACATGTGGGCGGCGGTGCCGCTCGTGCGGTGACCACGGGTGTGCCCGTGACCCGGGACGGGGGTCACGGGCCCACCCGTGACACCTTTGGATGAGACAATGTAAACATTTGCTGTATAGAGTGGCTTGGGACCTAACATGCATTCACTACGGGCCTCTTTAGTAATTATATGTACGACCTAGAGGGCATTGACCATTGAAGTGGATAAGGTCTTCATCCAAAGCTCCTCAAAATGCTTTAGCACATAAGGGAATGTGATTAAGAATCGGATACTCACATTCCAGCAATAACTGGTTTGCGTTAGAAATCCCCTCATTCTTAATGTATTAAATTCAATAGTGGATCAATATTAATCTACTTCGCAAGTGTTAGCACCTACATCTGCAGGAAAAGAGCAGGTAAACATTATAATCAGTGTTGCATTTCAGATTCGAGTCAATGTCAAATTATTGAGGATTGTCCCAAATTGAAATTTGACAAAGATCAACAAAAATTTGGTCCTAACCCAAAGTTGGGGTTAGGGTTTTTTAGGTGAATTTTAGGGGTCAGCTTACTGACCCACTGCACTTTGTGAAATGACAAAATGAGGGGTGATTTGAATAATTTTTTATACTTTAAAAACTTTTCTTTATACTGTAATATTGAGTCCCCAAAGGGCACTTGACCACTAGGGGGATCAATTGTTAGTACACCCTTCTGCATTGGGGCAGGAAGTGAGTGGTAAAATGGGAGACACGGCAGTGATGGAAGCCTTCACAAGGGACGGCGTGATCTTGCCATGGGGTGCCGAATGGAGTGAGAAATGGTGCGTGGCACTGTTTCCCATTCATTTAGAGTCTACAGAGTAATCCCACTACCATAAACCTGAAACGAACGCTGATGAACCTAAAATATAAAACGTTAAAGTTTGTTAAGTGGTTAAAGGCATACATCCTAACTTTTAGAGATTGCAAAGAGGACACGCCTCCAAACACACCCAAACACATGACATCACACCAAGACACGCCTCTAACCATGCCCAAACATGTACATGGAAACTTTTTAGACATCCAAAAAGGGACATATTTTCAGGATCGCTTTGCATCCAATGATTAAATATGGAAGTTGTTATGTAATATACAGCGAGGTAGCAATCAGATACTTTTAAAGCAAAAAGTCAGTTTATTGATTTAAATCTATTTCCCAAATGTAAAAGAGACAGAGGGACAAGGGATAAAAATAGGGACTGTCCCTACGAAAAAGGGATACTTGGGAGGTATGGTTAAAGGTATGGGGACATCTTGCACTTTGATGCCCTTTGCTAAGATATTCCATCAAATTGTGATATGTGTAGGTCCCATCTCTGAAACTTGCACCCACTTGGGAACGAGCCCTTGAAAGTTTCCACTTCAGAATGGAAAGCCAGACAGGGTTGCACAATACTCTCCATTCTGTTCTATGGGAGCTCTGAGTATAGGTGAATGGTGTGTTAGAGTGTACTCGAAACTTCCATATAACAGAATGGAGAGTTGTATTCAAGTTCCACCTACTCTCTGTTATGAACAGAGACTTTCAGGGGCCTATTAGCCATTGTAGCGCGAGACGGGAAGAGCTCTTTAAGACATGCTGTCTTGCCATGAATCAAGCCCCACTAGTAGATGTACATTATAGACAAATTTCAGAAATTATTTCACGTTCAGAAATCAATTCCTTTACATGTTATATTCAAGGGGATGCTAAAGGCTAAACCTATATACATGCATTCCTATGTACTTGTGCTTAGTACAGGACCTAAGTGGCGGGGCATGACACCGAGATTCCCTCTAGGGTGTGCTTTGTGTCGCGGTGTCATGCATCTCCCCTCCAGGCCCTGTCAGTAGAGAGTTCCTTTAATTCCCCTTGCACATGAACTAAGCAGTTCTCTTTCGGTAACCAGACTCTGTTATTTTGCAAACACTATCCAGAAATAAATTTGTATTTTATTCTGCCCACTGTTGTGTTTCTTCAATGTTTAATTAGTTTTTATTTTAACATTTATTTCTAGCCAGCTGTCATTCAAGCTATTCAAAGACTGATGAACTGCAGTATAATGAAAGTGAATGCAATAAGGTTGATTGATGTCATTTGTGCAGTTCAAAGTATGGAAATGTGTTTACAAAAAATCCATTGTATAGAAATAATAAGAACCATGTCGTAATTAAGGCAGCAGGACTTCCAGCACAGTGCAGCAAACTATATCATTTACTGGGACTCTGATAAAATTAATCTCATCCGAAAATAATGGTTTAAAAAAAAAAAAAAAACATTCTAAAATGGAAATTACATTCCATGCTTCAACAATCCCTGGTATAAATATAAAAAGAATATATTAATAAAACTATATACAGAAAATTAATTAAATATTTAAATAAAATTAAAATATTACAAAACAAAAATGATACCTCTTTCCGCATATGGACAGCATATTGATTGGCCTGACTTATGATGACAAGGTCATGCAGAAGAGGCAGACATTATTTATGCCTGGGTTATATTTCATTTTGAATCTTGGGTAAAAATCATGGAACAAAATGGCATTGAATTATTGATAAAAAATTGGAATATCACCAATGCTTTTGGGACCTATGTGGTTAATTCAAGAATGGTTTTATCCAAAACTGAGTTGTCATATGTAGACAGGATCATTCTTAAAAGAAACAGGTAACCATTATTTTTACGCAAGAGAGGACCAAGACAGGAGAGGTTCCCTGTACAAGAGCAGTATATGGGCCTGTTGCCAAGTTTGGGCCCCTACATACAATCTAATAGACAGTAGGAAGCTGCTTGCTGATTTGTTGGTGCCAATGGGCCCACAAACCTATTTGGTCCCTTTGCAGATGAACAGGTGGCATCACAGATGTGCCCACCATTGTTTGCATCTGCATTTTATAATGAGGTCTGTGATAAGGGTATGTTATCTATAACTTTGGTTGAGCTGAGGCAGGGATCAATGTAGTATACGTTTGTGGCCTAGTATTTCTAACACATAAATGGTTTCTGATATGACAAAATAGGTTTTTCCTGTCCTTGACCTTTATTCTGCAAATTAAAGGGATTTTATCACAGGACTACATCTGTCTATATGGACATAATAGGAAGCCTTCAGCTTGAAACTAGCTTCTATGAACCAAAGTGCCTTCTCTGGCAACATATCACTCTAGTAGTTCCCTCTCTGGTGGACTTAACACAAACATGTATTATGGTAGAAATATTACATTTCCCCTACATCATGGATGGGAGTAACTACTATTGGAGCTTCCCTCAGATAGTGACCTAGTACCATGTGTGGGAAATTAGCTTCACAAATGGTAGGCAAGCAAACAGATTGTTGGTGCAAAAACTAAAGGGTTTATTGAAAATGGCAGGAAAAAACGGGAACAAAACAGTTCATCAGGAGGCTACATAGCTGCCATTTAAACTCAAACATAACAGGCTTGAATCCAGCTTAATCATACATAAAAAAGCCTCTTCCAGCACCATGTAGTGGGTCCCTTAAGTCCGATGCCACACCCAGCGATTCTGTCCCTGTGTGTTTTCCAGGGCACCTTTCTTTCTCCTCCACTGAACAGCAGCACACTTGGAGGAAAATGGTTCCTCAAACAACCTCATCAAGTACACTACTCCACACCTGATTTGTGGAGCAACAGTTTTTAAAGGCCCTAAGAGGTCCAGAAAAGGCCAAACTGGAATGTGGGAATGGCCTCCCACCGACGCTATGGCCGTTCCGTGAAGAGAGCCCTTTAGTTGCTATGTTACCTAGAAAAATGCCAGTAATTTACTAAATAAAAATCCCCCCCCCCCCTCCCCCTGAGCCCTGGTACTTCAGTGGAATATACATTACAGTTCCCTTGCTGCATTTCAGCTTCCTGAAAAGGGCCCGTTTCATACTGTAGGATCGCCCAACCGTTGGAACTTTAATCGAGCTAACCACAGACAACCTAACTTGGCACTATCTGACTAACTACTCTACTTTACCTGCTGGTTACCTTCACATGGTAGGGCTTGCAAGAGCTGACAATCCCTAAAGCTGTTTGTAGAGTCAAAATGTTGAAAGTTTTTATGGAAGAATAAAGACGATGAGAACACTTTTTTTGAAACCCTTGCTTTCAATTTATGCTCAGTAGTGGCTCAGTGGATTCAGGAACTGTGAACATTGCATCCTCAGTATATATGAGTAAGGCTGCTGTGTTTTCCTTGTTGTTAATCTGTAAAACTATGTAATCTGGAGTCTTGAATACATGGTAGGGTTACCCGTGGCAAACTAGTTTAAGAAGAGGTTCCAGACTAACAGCAATCCAACACCTGAGAATAGGCAGAAGAAGAAACACACACAGCCTGAAAAGCTGTTATGGTGGAGGAAGGCTGTAACAGGACACAGAGTCCTGTCTTTAGTGTCGCTCCTGTTCCACTGCATCAAGGTTAATGACCAGTTAAGATGATATTTGTTAGTCGCACTTAACCCTATCTCCCCATACACATTTCTTCTCAAGACTAAATAAATTTAGGTCTTTTAACTTTTCCTCATAACTTATCAGTTTAGTTGCTTTTCCGTACTTTCTAAAGCTGTAGTACATCCTTTCTATGGAGTGGTCATTACAACTAAATTTTCACTTAACATATTTAAAAAAAAAAAAAAAGAATCACATGGAGTAGTTTACCAGCAAGCAGAACCATTGAAGACTAGGGCTTATTTAATGGAGATGTACAGGATAAAAAAAAATTCTATCTGAAACACTTGTCCATTGGTTGTGTTTAATATGAGTGTAACTATATCCATAGCAGACATAGCAGTTACTATGTGGTCCAGAGGTGGGGAGGTCCACTCAGGTGCATGTTTATTGTTTCTTTTGCAAGAAAAATTGTTGCTGTTTGGATTTGAGTCATAAACTTTATTTCAACTTGAATCTCAACAATTCAATTCTGGATACCCTGACTTGAAATTTTGCAAAAATTGACAAAAAAAACTACACTAACCCTAAAATGGGGTTAGGGTTTTTGTTGCATTTTATGGGTTATTTTACCATTCTGTGGGGCTTCCAGTCCAATGACACTTCAGATTTGATGTCACTTCAAGTCCAACATCACTTTTTGGTTGATGTAAAATTAGTTAGTAAACCCTGGCTAAAGCTAACTTATCCTGAGGTGCTGCCAGACTGGAAATGTAGAAAGATAAGTTAACCTCTAAAGACACATTAAAAACCCTCAACCTAACCACAATAAGGGTTAAAGTTATGGTAAAAATCTAGATGTCCTGAAATTACAACTTTAGTCAAACAAGCATCAAGCCAAACAGAGAACTATTTGTCAACAGTAGTGATGAGCGCTTACGTCGACTATCGTCAGCGGGTCGATAGTCGATATCGGCAATTATCAAGACGATTTCCGATAGTCGAATAATAGATTATCGCCGATGACCATTAAAATCTAATGGGAGAGAACGTACACCATCATTTCTTTTAAAAAAAAACACCCAAACGAGGGCGGAGAAGCCTGGAAAAACAATCCACAACAGCAAACTGGATAGTTCAACATCTTAGGCAACACACATAGGTTAATAAAGCCACAGAAAGAAATCACAGACCATTCACTACCCCTGCTTGACCACAGCATGACCCCTTAACTGCAAGAACCCACCAAATTAAAAGTCCAGAAGGCAGTATATTATTGAAGCCCCCCCACTCATTTTAAACCTTTGAACTGACATTGAAGTATCCCTGACACGGAGATGCAGCATTAGCCTCCAACCCTGCAAACCCGCCAGATTTCAAAAGTGCCGGAAAAATGAGTCTTAACCCCATTTTATTAACTGGACATTGACTATACCTGCTCCCTGGGCCACAGCATGAGCCCCCAAACCTGCATGACTCCCAGAATTTTAAAAGTGCCGGAGAATAGAGTCTTTTAACCACCATTTAATTGAACGTGACATGTAACTATACTGTCCTGTACCCGCAGTATGACCATTAAAACTGTCTGACCCACAGATTAAAAAGTGCTCGGGAAGAGGAATCTTTGAACACCATTTTAGTTGGATCTGGACATTGACTATGCATGTCCTGGGCCACAGCAATGAGTCCCAACCTGCATGACCACCATATTCAAAATGCCGAAAAGGAGTTCATTGAACCACCATTTTTAGTTGAACTGTACATTGACTAGCCTGCCTGGCCCACAGCATGAGCCCCAAACCTGCATGACCCCCAGATTCAAAAGTGCCGAAAAAGGAGTCTTTGACCACCTTTATAGTTTCACCTGACAATTGACTATACCTGTTATGTACACATGTATGACCATTAAACCTGTTAAAACCTCCAGATTAAAAAAGGTGCCTGAAAAGGATCTTTGAACCACCAATTGTAGCTGAACTGGACATTGACTATTCCTGTCCTGGCCACAGCAGAGCCCCAAACTGCATGACCCCACAGATTTTAAAGAAGTGCCGAAAAAAGGAGTCTTTGAACCAACCATTTTAGTTCACATGGACCATTGACTAACCTGTTCTGTAACAACAGTTATGAACCATTAAACCGTCTGACCCACAGTGTAAAAAGTGCTGGGAAAAGGAGTCCTTTGAACAACCATTTTAGTTAAACTGGACATAGACTATACCTGTCCTGGGCCACAGCATGAGCCCCAAACCTGTATACCCCCAGATTAAAAAGTGTCGGAAAAAGGAGACTTTGAATACCACCATTTTAGTTGAACTAGACATTGACTATGCTGTCCTGCCACAGCATGAGCCCCAAACCTGCATTACCCCCAGATTCAATAAGTGCCGAAAAAGTAGTTTTTTTGAACCACCATTTTAAGTTTCACCTGGATATTGACTATAACTTTTTTCTGTAACCACACAGTATGACCATTAAACCTGTCTGACCCACAATTAAAAAGTGCAAGCAAAAATGATCTTCGAAACCATCATTTTTATTGAACTGGAAATTAGTTGTACAAGCCAGATTTTATAGGAGTTTGTAATTCTAGAAACACATTTTTAAAATAGGATGGAATCCCACCGACGACTTTGTTCTCGTTTTTGTATTGTATTAATGGGTTGTCTCACTACAGGGATAACTAGCTAGTTTAGAAAGATCTTGCAAAAACAAAAGTCATTTTGCAATATGGTGTCCATTAACAGTGTCCTACCTATTCCTGTTTTTTGACAGCACCATCACCCTTTGAGCCACTTTTGACAATTGTGAAGAACAACTTCTGTTAAAAAACCACATTTTTTAGAATAGGACCTGTATAATAGCTGATTTCCACAGCAAATGCCCCCCAAAAATTCAAACATGATCCTTGAGTCACTTTGACAAATGTGAAGAACAAATGTCCTGTTAGAAACCAACATTTTTTTAGAAAGGACCTGTATGTATAGCTACAATTCACGAGCAAAATGCCCTCCAAAAAATCAAAACATGACCCATGAGCCACTTTGACAATTGTGGAAGAACCAAATGTCCTGTTAGAAACACATTTTTTTAGAAAAGGACCTGTAGTATAATAGCTGCATTTAACAGCAAAAATGCCCCAAAAATTCAAAACATGACCCTGAAGCCCACTTTGACAATTGTGAAGAACGAAATGTCCTGGATAGAAACCACATTTTTTAGACTAGGACCTGTAATATCACTGCCATTTGTTCACAGCAAAATGCCCCAAAATATTCCAAAAAACATGACCTTGAGCCACTTTTGACAATTGTGAAGAACAAATGTTCTTTTAAAACCAGATTTTTTTAGAATAGTACCCTGTAGTATTGCCTTGCAATTTCAAAAGCAGCACATGACCCAAAAAAATTAAAAATGACTTTCCCTCAGCCACATGTTAAAAATTGTGAGGGAGAAATGCCCACTTATAAGCACATTTCTGTTCCAAAGGACCATGATTCCTTAGCTGTATCAAACAGCACCATGACCCCAAAAAATTATAAAAATAACTTCTCAGCCACTGTTTAAAAGTCTGTAAGGAGAAATGCCACTTAAGAAGCCACGTTTCTGTTTCAAAGGACCATGATTATAGCTGTATCACACAGCAACCATGACCCCAAAACCATTGACAATGCGCAAAAATTCTAAAGATGAAGTGAAACCTTGAGTGTCCTTTACAGTCGTCCCACACTCGCCAAACCAGCAAAATGTAATCTTTTTGGAACTGAACTAAAAATTGCAGTAAGAAAATGATAATTTAGTTAAAATATTTTTCAAGAGGACCCAATTCTGTTTGAAGAGGAATGTGAGTAGACTGGCAACTATCTGGTACCAACAATATCATCAGAGATCTAGATGCCTGATTCATCTTGATTAATGTCAAACGATCAACATATATCTGTGGGAAAGCCGGATGCGTTTGTCTGGAATGACATCCTCCAGCTGTGCTGAAGGTCGCTCAGGATATGAACGCTGGCCTGCTGGGCAGGACAACACCTCTATGTGTGGCGAGCGAGCTCGTCCATTACATCCATTTTGGATACCCAGAAGTCCCTATTGGGTCCTGGAACACATCAAATACATCGGTGTTAGAGGCGCATATATCCCAGTGCACCAGATCTCAAGCTGGTCTCTGTGTGTTGTATGTTGTCCCTGCATTACAATGCGTTGGTGAGGTTTGGTAAATAAAAGATTTGCCCACAGGTCATCCAATTAGGCCATCCTGCCACATTGCCTTGCTGCTGCCCTGCGTGCGGCTACTTGGCGCTCTACTGCTGTCACGTCGTTGACGTTGTTCACCGTGACATTTTGAAGAACGTGAAGCAGACGCAACAATTCCCTCCAGTTGATCAATTAGCAAGTCTCCAATTCTGCATTTTACTCTCTAATTTGGTGGTGGTGGAAGGAAAGTGCTGAGTGTTGGTTTTGTATCGGGATCCAGGAAGGTGGCCACCCAGTTACTGTTTGTTCATTTTGATGGCCTTAATGCGAGGATCATGTGGAGGGAAATGAGCATCCTAAGCACTCATGTGAAGATGGACCTTGATTTTCCCAGCCTCTGGGTCGAGGGTCATCTAGCAAACGGATCTCCCCTCATCTTCCTCCTCCGCTCAAATTCGCGCCACACCTCTTCCAAGGCAGGACGTCCTGTTAACGTCGTGTCTAGGAAATACCTCCTCCTCCCGCTTCCTCCGCACAGCTTCAACTCTAGCCATTGACATGCCGCTCAGATGATGCACCCTTAGAGGCTGATGCGCCGCCTTGAAACTAGCCCTGACCCCGACCACTGCCTAATGAAGACCGATAAAATTGTGAAACTGTCGGACCATGTGGATTCGACGGAGAGAAAGGCTCCGTGTCTCCGCATCTGTGTCCCGTCCTCCTCCTCCGTCGCTTGGTGGGAACCTGATGTTTTCAGAGTTTCCAACGATCGTTTCCAGAAACTACGATCAACACAATGCTCTGCTGACAAGGGGCTATGTCCGGCGCTGACCATTTTTGGTGCTTCATCAGAGACTGCAAGGATTGAACAGAGCTTCTTTCACCAGCCTCCAACTCTCAGTTGGCTCAACACCCCAAGGTTCCGCACCGCTGCTTGTCCCAGGCCATGTGTCATTTTTGTACTGTATAATGGCTATTGCGCGGCACACAACGCTGGAGCAAGTGGAGGGTGGAATTCCAGTGTGTTGCCAAGCTCACAATGGTACGGTTTGATGGGGAGGCAGAGCTGACTCTGCTACACTCAGCCAGAGCGGGACTAAGCAGGGTGAACAGCGGAAGTGCGAACTCACTCAGACCTCGAGCCTTCCTCAGCAGGCAGTCCAGAAACCTTGTATCAACTTTAAAATCTCTGGATGACGAGGTTCATGACATGTGCCAGCAAGGATGTGCTCACCTACCGATCTTAAGGGCGGCCAGCAGATTTCGGCCCGTTATCGCACAACCTCCTGCCTGGCACAAGGTTCTTGGCACCCATCCAGACGCTCGGTCTCGTTGCTGAGAGCCATCCACAGCGTCCTAGACCAGTGTTGTTGACGGTCTCCAAGACGATTTTATTCACACGACAAACGACACGGCCTTGTTTTTCTCTGGCGCGTGATGCCACAGAGGACCTTGGGGGAAAGAGCCCAGCACCATCCCCCTTCGGTGTTGGAAGAGCGTGCGCCGAGCCTGAGAGCCAGAGGGCAGGGACGGCTTCTGGCAAAGAATCCTCTCGGGCATCTTGTATTGGGGGCAGGTCAAGGGCCTGACTGATGGTGAACCCATCTTTAATCCACCAGACGGAAAGGCAACATTTCCAAGCCATATGCCTGCAATGCGACATTCAGGCTTTGGCTTGGGATGGTTTGTGGTTAAAGTGTTTCTTCTGCTCACCAAACCTGGAAGACAGAGGCTGGCTGCTAGACTGGCCTCTGTAGGCGTCATGGTCGTCAAACTGGCAGAAGAAGAAGGTGGTAGGATGGGTTCTCTCTGGTGTGCTTTGTGGTACTCGTGCTGACGGTGGATAGGCAGAAGCGGAAGGCCTGATGCTGCTGATCAATGACTCGGAAGAGACAGGGCAGCTGAGGAACGCTTGGTGGTGGCGGAGGAGGAGGAGAGCGGAGACAGAGGGTGTGACAGTGGTTGGAAGCCCGCATCGTGTGTGGCCTTTATTGCCAAGTGTTGCCTCCCATTTTTCAACTCATGCATTCGATGCAATGTGACTAGACATGTTGGATGGTGGTTAAACAGCCTAATATTCTTGCCTCTACTGATGCATTACGCAAAGGCGGCATATGACATCACTGGTGAATCAGAGGCTTGCTCAAAAGAAGGCCCAGGCTTCAGAGGTCCTTGGACCTTTTTGACGGCGATAATCTAGAGCGGGGTTTCCGCTGACCGTGCTGGCAGAAATCATCTCAGCGGACATTCTGCGTCCGACCTCTCCCTTTTTGAGGCGGGACCCGTACTGACACTACCAACAACCCCGTCTTCTTCTCCTCATCCAGTGATGAAAACACTGGCAAGCAAATCTGGCTGAAAAGACCACGTTGGATCCGGCACTGTCTTCATCATCATAATCAACACAGGTGCCTTGTCTCCTGAAATTCTGCATCCAGGAGCTGCGGGCTAAAAGCAAGGTTAGCACTGCAAGGCGTTGCCGACCGCCCCGGGATTTTTGCCATTGACTGGTACCTTCTCCTCCTCTGATGGCATCAGTAACTGGGCGTCAGAGCAGGACAAAATCATCCTCCTTGGCCTCTTGATCATTTAATAATGCCTTCTGAACCCCCAACCGCATTTTGTCATTGAAAGATGTCATTCAGAAATGGATTATCCACAGTGGTGGACACACAGGTTGACATTTGGGCTGCCTTCGCTTATAATGTTGGACGGATGGTGATGATACAAGGATGACGACTTTGTGGCCGGTGACTGTAGACGAGAGGTAAGACTGCGGTTGCAGGTTGATTAACCACTGAAAGAACATATTTGGTGACGCTTGTCGTTTTACGAGATTCATAGGGCCTGACCCAGCGATGACAGGCCTTTTGGGAAAAACGGGGTTTTGTTTTTCCCCCCCCCCCTGCAACCAACGATCCGCTGGCTTCGTTGTTGTCGCACACTGGAATGAGCACCTCTCTCAACGCTCTACCACCATGTCCAACCCCGCTCTTCGCATCCGCTTACCACCTGTCATTTCGCTCCATGTTTCAGAAAGATAAAAATTTGAGAAGGTATGGAAGAGATTTGGAAAGTCTCTTATTAAAAGAAGGCAAATCACAGCTATTCTTTAATCCCTCTAATTTCCTCCTACAGCCAGCTTAGGATAAGAAGCTGAAATGTTGTCTTGCGAATACCTGTGGAAATGTGGTCTGGTGGAAGAACCGTAAGACAAAATCAACGTGTTTTCCTCCTTCAGTCCCAGGGGATTTACAAATGCCCAGTAGGACTGGAATTGATATTTTCAACAAATATCATACAAGTTGTCGGGCTATCTTCACGGCGAAACTGAGATCAAGCCACCCGAATAAAACTATTCAGAAGATTACGAGACGGATGAGAAAATTGTGTTTTTTTAACAGCAATGACAAACTAGAACAGTTGCTAGAAAATCCAGAATTGACCCGTACAACGTGCTAATTGATAAACCTAGGCCCTCACCACGTGCAATACATCTATTTAAAAACTATACAGATAACTAAAAGGTATTTTTTTTTGACCTATCATCAAATACACCTAGCGGTGACGACAAAATTGCCTGTCTTCAAATTAAGTGCAAGGAGGAGGCTCTATGAAAAAGCTGGCCTGGCGCCAAAGTGAAAAAAAACAATACCTGCTGAAATGTAAAAAAACAAAAAAACAAAATAAAAAAAAAAAAAAAAAAATATATAAAAAAAAAAAAAAAAAAAAAAAAAAAATAAAAAAAAAAATACCGGATAATAAAAGGTATTTTTTGCACCTATCAATACAGCTGCTGCGGTGACTACAAAATTGGCTAGTATTAAAATTTAAGTCAAGGTGGATCTTGAACAAAGGTGGCTGCGCCAAAGTGAAAAAACACCTATCTGAAAATGTATACGGATAATAAAAGTGAGTTTTTTCACCTATCAAATACACCAGTGGTGACTACAAAATTGCTGTATTCAAATTTAAGTGCAAGGTGGCTCCTATGAACAAAGCTGCCTGCGCCAAATGAAAAAAAAGCCACCGCATTCTGAAATGTATACGATAATAAAAGTGGATGTTTTTGCACCTATCAATACATCTGCGTGACTAAACTAAATTGCTGTATTTCAATTAAAGTGTCAAGGTGCTCCTATAAACAAAAGCTGTTGCCTGGCGCCAAAGTGAAAAAAACACCTATCTGAAATGGTAAACGGATAATCAAAGGAATTTTTTTGCACCTATCCCCAAATAAAGCTGCCGGTGACTACAAAATTGCTGTATTTAAAATTTAAGTGCAAGGTGGATCTTATGAACAAAGTTGGCCTGCGCCCAAAGTGAAATAAAAACCACCTATCTGAAAGTATTGCGACAATTAATAAGGGATTTTTTGCACTTACAAAATAACCTGCGGTGACCTACAAAATTTGCTGTATTAAAATTATAAGTGCAAGTGGCTCTATGGACATAGCTGGCCTGCAGCCAAGTGAAAAAAACACCTTCTAAAAATGTATTACCGGATAATAAAAGTGGAGTTTTGTCATCCTATCAAATACACCTGAGTGACTTACAAAAATTTGCTGTATTAAAATTTCCAGTGCAAGGTGGATTCTATGAACACAGCTGGCCTGCCTCCAAAGTGAAAAAAAAAACACTACTGAAATGTAATACGGATAATATAAGGTGGGAGTTTTGCACCATATCAAATACACCTGGCGGTGACTAACAAAATTGCATTATTCAAATTAAAGAGTGCAGGTGACTCTATAACAAAGCCTTTGCCTGCTCCAAAGTGAAAAAAACAACCTATCTGAAATGTATATGGATATAAAAGTGGAGTTTGCACCTTTCAAATACACTGCGGTGACTACAAAATTGCTGTATTAAAATTTAAGTGCAAGTGGATCTATAACAAATCTAGCCGCGACAAAGTGAAAAAAACACACCTATCTGAAATGTAATAACGGATAAAAAAAGGGAATTTTTTGCACCTATCAAATACACCTGTGGTTGACGACAAAATTGCTGTAATTAAAATTTATAGTGCAAGGTGGCTCTATGGACAAAGCCTGGCCCTGCGCCAAAGATGAAAAATACACCTATCTGTAATGGTATACGGATAAATTAGAAAGTTATTTTTTGCACCTATCAAATACACCTGACGGTGACTACAAAATTGCTTTATTCAATTTAAGTGCAAGTGGATCTATGACCAAAGCAGGCCTGCGCCAAAGTGAAAAAAAACACCTATCTGAAATATATACGGGATAATAAAAGGTATTTTTTGCACTTATCACATACACCTGCGGTGAGATAAAATTTTGCTGTAATTCAAATTTAAGTGCAAGGTTGGCTCTATAAACAAAGCTCGCCTCTGCGCCAAAGGTGAAAAAAAAAACACCTATCCTGAAATTTAAAAAACACGGACAATAAAAATGAGTAGCTTTTCCACCCTATTAAATAACACCGCTTTTGACTAAAAAAATTGCTGTATTCAACTTAATGCAAGGTGGACTCTATGGACAGAAGCTGGCCTCCGCCAAAGTGAAAAAAACGCCTATCTGAATGTATACGATAATAAAAGGAGTTTTGCACCTATCAAAACACCTGCGATGACGACAAAATTGGCTAGTAAGTTCAAAATAAAGTGCAAGTGCTCAATGGACAAAGGCTTACTCTGCGCCAAAGTGGAAAAAAACACCTCTAAAAATGTATACGGATATAAAATGGAGTTTTGCACCTTCAAATACACTGCGTGACTAAAAAATTGCTGTATTCAAATTTAAGTGCAAAGTTGACTCTATGGACAAAGCTGGCCGCTTCAAAGTGAAAAAAAACGCCTATCTGAAATGTATACGGATAATAAAAGATGGAGTTTAGCACCTAACAAATAAAATAAACCTGGCGGTAAAGCCAAAATTGCTATATTCAAATTGTAAAGTTGCAAGGTGGCTCAATGGACAAAGCTGGGCCTGCGCCAATAGTGAAAAAAACACCTATCTAAAAATGTATACAGATAATAAAGTGGAGTTATGGCACCTATCAAATACACCTGCGGTGAGGACAAAATTGATGTATTCCCAATTTTAAGTGCAAAGTTGGATCTGAGTAACACAAGCTGTCCTGCACAAAGTGAAAACACAACCTAATCGAAATGTATACGGATAATAAAAGTGAGTTTTGCACCTATCAAATACACCTGCGGTGACTACAAAATTTTGCATTATTCAGCATTTAAGTGCAAGGTGGCCTATAAGACAAAGCATGCCATGCGCCAAAGTGAAAAAAAACACCTAATCAGAAATGTATAACCGGATTAATCAAAGGGAGTTTTTTTTTTTTCGACCTATCAAATACTCCTGCGGTGACTACAAATTTGCTGTAGTGAAATTTTAGTGCAAGGGCTCTATGGACAAAGCTGGCCTGCGCAAAGTGAAAAAAACGCCTAACTGAAATGTAAAGGATAATAAAAGGTAATTTTTTTGCACTATCAAATACACCTGCGGTGACTACAAAATTGCTGTATTCAAAATTTAAGTGCAAGTGGATCTATGATACATAGCTGGCCTGCCGCCAAAGTGAAAAAAACACCTGTCTGAAATGTATACGGATAATAAAATATTTTTTGCACCTATCAAATACACCTGCGGTGAGAATAAAATGCTGTATTCAAATTTTAAATGCAAGGTGGCTCTATAAACAAAGCTTGCCTGTGCCAAAGTGAAAAAAAACACTATCTGAAATGTAACGACAATGTAAAAATGGAGTTTTTCACCTATTAAATACACCTGCGGGTGACTACAAAAGTGCTGTATTAAAATTTAAGTGCAAGGTGCTCAAATGACAAAGCTGGCCTGCGCCAAAGTGAAACAAACATCCTATCTGAAATGTATAACGGAAAATAAAAGGTATTTATTTGCACTATCAAATACACCTGGGTACTACAAAATTTCTGTATTCAAAATTAAGTGCAAGGTGGCTCTATGACAAAGGCAGGCCTGCGCCAAAGTGAAAACAACACCTATCTGGAAATGTATACGGATAATAAAAGGTATTGTTTCACCTATAAAGATACAACTGCGGTGACTCACAAAATTGCCTGTATTAAAATTTAAGTGTCAAGGTGGCTCTATGACAAAGCAGGCGCTGAGCCAAAGTGAAAAAAAAAACGCCTATCTGAAAAGTATACGGATAATAAAAGGGAGTTTTTGAACTATCAAATACACCTGCGGTGACGACAAAATTGCTATATTTCAAATTTAAGTGCAAGGATGGCTCAATGACAAAGCTGGCTGCGCCAAAGTGAAAAATACAACCTATCTAAAAATGTATACGGTTAATAAAAGTGGGAGTGTTGCAACCTATCAAATACACCTGCGGATGAACTAAATAAAATGCTGTATTCAAGTTTAAGTGCAAGGTGACTCTTATGGACACAAAGCTGGCCTGCCGCCAAAGTTGAAAAAAACGCCTATCTGAAATGTAGTACAGATAATAAAAGGGGAGTTTTGCGCCTATCAAATACACCTGCGGTGACGACAAAATTTCTATAATTCATATTTTAAGTGCAAGGTGGCTCAATGACAAAGCTGGCCTAGCTCCAAATGTGAAAAAAACACCTATCTAAAAATGTATAACGGGATAAATAAATTGGAGTTTTGCACCTATCAAATACACCTGCGTGACGTAAAAAAAAATTGCTGTAATTCAAATTAAGTGCAAGGGTGTACTCTATGGACATCTTAGGAAGGCTGGCCTGCGCCAAGAGTGAAAAAAACGCTATCTGAAATGTATAATCAGATGAATAAAAGGTGGAGTTTTGCACCTATCAAATAACACCTGCGTTGATGACCAAAATTTGCTAGTATTCAAATTTAAGTGGCACAGGTGACTCTATGGGACAAAGCTGCCTGCTTCCAAAGTGAAAAAAACACTATCTAAAAATGTATACGGATAATAAAAGTGGGAGTTTGCACCTATCAAAGTACAACCTGCGGTGACTACAAAATTGCTGTAATTAAAATTTTCAGTGCAAGGTTGGATCTATGAACAAAGCTGGCCTGCTCCAAAGTGGAAAAAACACCTATCTAAATTGTATACGGTTTAATAAAAGTATTTTGTTCATCCTAACAAATACACCTGCGTGAGGACAAAATTGCTGTATTTTCCAATTTAATGCAAGTGGATCTATGAACACAGCTGTCCTGCACCAAAGTGAAAAACACACCTATCTGAAATGTATAACGGATAATAAAAGTTGGAGTTTTTGCACCTATCAAATACACCTGCGGTGACTACAAAATTGCATTATTCAATATTAAAGTGCAAGGTGGCTTCTATAAACAAAGCTTGCCTGCGCAAAGTGAAAAAAAACACCTAGTCTGAAATGTCTATGGATAATAAAGGTGGAGTTTTTACACCTTTATCAAAATACACCTGGCGGGACTACAAAATTGCTGTAATAAAATTAAGTGCAAGGTGGATCTATGAACAAATCTGGCCGGCGACAAAGTGATAAAACAACACTATCTGAAATGTATAATGGATAATAAAAGGATTTTTGGCACCTATCAAATACACCTTGGTGACGACAAAATTGCTGAGTTAAAATTTACAAGTGCTAGGTGGCTCTATGGACAAAGCAGGTGCCCTGCGCCAAAGTGAAAAAAAACACCTATCCCAAAAATCTTATATATGGATAATAAAATGGAGTTTTTGCACTATTAATACACTGCGGTGACTACAAAATATCTGTATTAAAGTTCAGTGCAAGGTGGATCTATGAACAAAGCAGGGCCTGCTCCAAAGTGAAAAAAAACAACCTAACCTGAAATGTCCACGGGATAATAAAAGGTATTTTTTGCACCTAATCAAATACAACCTGCGTGACCATACAACATTTCTGTATTAAAATTTAAAGTGCAAGGTGGATCTATGAACAAAGCTGCCTGCGCAAGTGCAAAAAACAACCTATCTGAAATTTATACGAATAATAAATGGTATTTTGCACCTATCAAATACACCTCTTTGAGAATAAGATTGCTGTATTCAAATTTAAGTGCAAGGTGGCTCTATAAACAAAGCTTGCCTGCGTCAAAGTGAAAAAAACAACACCTATCTGAAATGTAAATGGACAATAAAAATGGAGTTTTTCACCTATTAAATACACCTGCGGTGACTAAAAAATTGCTGTATTCAAATTAAGTGGTCAAGTTGACTCTATTACAAAGCTGACCTGCGCCAAAGTGAAAAAAACGGCTTATCTGAAAATGTATAATCGGATAATAAAAAGGGGAGTTTTGCACCTATTCAAATACACCTGCGGTGACCGACAAAATTGCTATATCAAATTTAAGTGCGAATGGTGAGCCTCAATGGACAAAGCTGGCCTGCGCCAAAGTGAAAAAAACACCTATCTAAAAATGTATACGGATAATAAAAGTGGAGTTTTGCACCTATCAAATACACCTACGGTGACTACAAAATTGCTGTATTAAAATTTCAGTGCAAGGTGGCTCTATAAACAAAGCTTGCCTGCGCCAAAGTGAAAAAAAACACCTATCTGAAATGTATACAGATCATAAAAGTGAAGTTTTTCACCTATCAAATACACCTGCGGTGACTACAAAATTGGTGTATTCAAATTTAAGCGCAACGTGGCTCTATGGACAAAGCTGGCCTGCGCCAAAGTGAAAAAAACACCTATCTGAAATGTATACGGATAATAAAAGGTATTTTTTGCACTTATCAATACAGCTGCGGCGACTACAAAATTGCTGTATTCAAACTTAAGTGCAATGTGTATCTATTAAAAAAGCTGGCCTGCGCCAAAGTGAAAAAACACGTATCTGAAATGTATTCGGATAGTGTTGAGCGATTTTTATCGACAAAGTTGAAATCGGCAAGGTTTTTATGGTGATCGAAATTTCCAGATCATGCGATAATTAAGGTTAAAATCTGAGCATCATCTATTAAGATCGCGCCTTTTTGGGCGCTTCGTGGAATTTTGGGGGCCAGCAAATCAGATTACAGAAAAAAAGCAGGGTGAGATGTGTGTGGCGACGTCATGACTGGGATATGTAGGGTTTCGATTGGCTGGAAAAATCACATGACCTCTTTTTAAACATAGAAACAGCTTTTTCCTGTTTCAGCCTCAGTGTCTCTAGCGTCTCATAGGGAAAAGGACCTGCGCTCTGCCTGTGGCCAAACAGCTCAGCGAAATTAGTCTATTTCTGCCAGAGAAACCTCTACTATTAGCTGTGATCCTTCCAATTTAGGGTTTTGATTAGAGATTTGAACATTTTATGTAGTTTAGCTAAGAATTTTAAAGCAGCATCTACCGCTGTAAATTCACGGCAGTGGGAGCGGGGGGGGGCCCGCGGGCGAACACAAAACAAGCTCTACTATAAAGAACACTGGATAAAAGTCACCCAAGACTTAGTGTAGACATTGTAGTGGAATATCTTTATTATTAACAGTTTTGCTATTGAAATATTTCCTGGAAAATTGGGCAGCCTGAATTTAAATATTGGATACAAAACATTTCTAGTAACTGCGGGTCTCTTTGTTAGCTGCAAAACTCCACTTTTATTATCAGTATACATTTCAGATAGGTGTTCATTTTAAATTTTTACCCATTAAAACCTGTGACTGTTGATATATCCACCTTGTTTTTAAAATTTTACAATACAGCAATCTTGTATTTCAGCACAGGTTTGTTTGTTGCCAAAAATACCGTGTATCGTAGGAAAACATCACATTGCGTGTTTTTTGACTTTTGCGCACCCAGCATATGTTCATTGACGCCAGCTCCACGTAAATCTTAAAACAGCAATTCTATATCACCACAGGTGAATTAAAAAGGTGCAAAAAATACCGTTTATTATACCAAAACATAACAGTTTCGTGTTTTTTTTGACTTTTGCCCCACCCATGCAATTGTTCAATTGACGCAGCATCTTACGTAAATCTTAAAACAGAAATTCTATTTCACCACAGGTGAATGAAAGTGCAAAAAATACAAGTGAAGCTCAATTGGCCCCGCACTCATACGGAGGGGAAATCGCTACCCAGTTCTTGTCTGTTTACTGATGATGGCTGGATTTCTCACACTTCCGCTTCCGCACTCTGCTTCAGCACGACAGTTTTTGTTGCTGCGTAAATCAGGGCATTTTAACCGGCGTGTTAATAGATGACGGACGCCAGCCTGGGCTCTCACCGCACCCACTGTAACTCCGGCCGGGGGTCATGCTGTGGCACAGGACAGTTCTAGTCAATGTCCAGTTTCAACTAAAAGGGGGGTTGAAAGACTCCTTTTTCCGGCACTTTGTAATCTGGGGGTCAGACAGGTTTACTGGTCATACTGTGGCCCAGGACAGGACAGTATATGTCCAGTTCAACTAAAATGGTGGTTGAAAGACTCCTTTTTCTGGCACTTTTTTAAACTGTGGTCAACAGGTTTAATGGTCATTCTGCGGTACAGGACAGATATATTTAGTGTCCAGTTCAACTAAAATGGTGGTTGAAAGACTCCATTTTGCGGCACTTTTTAAAGCTGGGGGTCATGCAGGTTTGGGGCTCATGCTGCGTTCCAGACAGGGATTTCAATGTCCATTCAAGTAAGATGATGGTTCAAATCATACTGCCTTCTGGCACTTTTTAATTTGGGGGTGATGCAGTTTAAGGTTCATGCTATGGTACAAGACAGATAGTGAATGGTCTGTGACTTTTTTCCCTGTGACTTTTATAACCTAAGGTGTTGCCTAAGATTTACACGTATCCATTTGACTGTTGGGGATGTTAATTTCAGCTTCTCCAGCCTTGTTTGGGTGTAATAATTTAAGGTGTTGTTGCTCTCCCATAGACTTAATGGTAATCGCTCATAATCGATGCTCACTATCGAAAAACCTTATCGATAGCGGCCGACTATCGACTATCGCTCGATCTCGATAGCCAACGCAATCGCTCAACACTATATACGGACAATAAAAGTGGAGTTTTTCACCTATCAAGTACACCTGCGGTGAATACAAAATTGCTGTATTCAAATTTAAGTGCAAGGTGGATCTATGAACAAAGCTGGCCTGCGCCAAAGTGGAAAAAACAAACCCATCTGAAGTGTATACCCGGATAATAAAAGTGGAGTTTTTTCACCTATCAAATACACCTGGGGGTGACTACAAAATTGCTGTAATTCGAATTTAAGTGCAAGGTTGATCTATGAACAAAGCTGGCCTCGCCAAAGTGAAAAAAACACCTATCTGAAGTGTAAAACGGATAATAAAAGTGGAGTTTTTCACCTATCAAACACACCTGTGGTGACTACAAAATTGATGTATTCAAATTTAAGTGCAAGGTGGCTCTATGGACAACGCTGGTCTGCGCCAAAGTGAAAAAAAAAACACCTATCTGAAATGTATACAGATAATAAAAGGGATTTTTTGCACTTATCAAAATTACCTGCGGTGACTACAAAATTGCTGTTTTAAAATTTAAGTGCAAGGTGGAACTATGAACAAAGCTAGCCGGCGCCAAAGTGAAAAAAACACCTATCTGAAATGTATACGGATAATAAAAGGTATTTTTTGCACCTATAAAATACACCTGCGGTGACTACAAAGTTGCTGTATTCAAATTAAAGTGCAAGGTGGCTCTAACGACAAAGCTGGCCTGCGCCAACGTGAAAAAAACACCTATCTGAAATGTATACGGATAATAAAAGGTATTTTTTGCACCTATCAAATACACCTGCGGTGACTACAAAATTGCTGTATTCAAATTTAAGTGCAAGGTGGATCTATGAACAAAGCTGGCCTGCGCCAAAGTGAAAAAAAAACACCTATCTGAAATGTATACGGATAATAAAAGGTATTTTTTGCACCTATCAAATACACCTGCGGTGAGGATAAAATTGCTGTATTCAAATTTAAGTGCAAGGTGGCTCTATAAACAAAGCTTGCCTGCGCCAAAGTGAAAAAAAACACCTATCTGAAATGTAAACGGAAAATAAAAGTAGAGTTTTCACCTATCCCAAATACCCTGCGGTGACACAAAATTGCTGTAAATTCAAATTTAAGTGCAAGGTGGCTCTATGGACAAAGCTTGCCTGCGCCAAAGTGAAAAAAACACCTATCTGAAATGTATACGGATAATAATAAGTATTTGTTGCACCTATCAAATACACCTGCGATGAGGACAAAATTGCTGTATTCCAATTTAAGTGCAAGGTGGATCTATGAACAAAGCTGTCCTGCACCAAAGTGAAAAACACACCTATCAGAAATGTTACGGATAATAAAAGTGGAGTTTTGCACATATCCAATACACCTGCGGTGACTACAAAATTGCATTATTCAAATTAAAGTGCAAGGTGGCTCTATAAAACAAAGCTTGTGTGCGCAAAAGTGAAATAAACACTTATCTGAAATGTATACGGATAATAAAAGTTATTTTTTGCACCTATCAAATACACCTGCGGTGAGGACAAAATTGCTGTATTCAAATTTAAGTTTCAAGGTGCTCTATAAACAAAGCTTGCCTTGCGCCAAAATGAAAAAAAACACCTATCGAAATGTATACGGACCCAAAAAAGTGGGGTTTTTCACCTATCAAATACACCTGCGGTGACTCAAAAATTTCTGGGATTTTAAATTTAAGTGCAAGGTGGGTCTATGGAAAAAGTTGGCCTGCGCCAAAGTAGAAAAACACCTATCTGAAATGTAATACAGATAAAAAAAGGAATTTTTTGCACCTATCAATAAAAGCTCGGTGACTACAAAATTGCTGTATTCAAACTTAAGGTGAAAGGGGGATCTATGAAGAAAGCTGGCCTGCACCAAAATGAAAAAAAACACCTATCTGAAATGTATACGGACAATAAATGTGGAGTTTTTCACCTATCAAATACACCTGCGGTGACTACAAAATTGCTGTATTAAAATTTAAGTGCAAGGTGGCTCTATGGACAAAGCTGGCCTGCGCCAAAGTGAAAAAAACCACCTATCTGAAATGTATACGGGTAATAAAAGTGGAGTTTTTTCACCTATCAATACAATCTGCGTGACGACAAAATTGCTATAATTCAAATTTATGTGCAAGTGGCTCTATGGACAAAACTGGCCAGCGCCAAAGTGCAAAAAACACCTATCTAAAAATGTATACGGATAATAAAAGTGGAGTTTTGCACCTATCAAATACACCTGCGGTGACTACAAAATTGCTGTATTAAAATTTTAGTGCAAGGTGGATCTATGAACAAAGCTGGCCTGCTCCAAAGTGAAAAAAACACCTATCTGAAATGTATACGGATAATAAAAGGTATTTTTTGCACCTAACAAATACACCTGCGGTGAGGACAAAAGTGCTGTATTCAAATTTAAGTGCAAGGTGGATCTATGAACAAAGCTGTCCTGCACCAAAGTGAAAAACACACCTATCTGAAATGTATACGGATAATAAAAGTGGAGTTTTGCACCTATCAAATACACCTGCGGTGACTACAAAATTGCATTATTCAAATTAAAGTGCAAGGTGGCTCTATAAACAAAGCTTGCCTGCGCCAAATTGAAAAAAACACCTAACTTAAATTTATATTGATATTAAAAAGTATTTTTTGCACCTCTCAATACACCTGCGGTGAAATCAAAATTGCTTTATTCAAATTTAAGTGCAAGGTGGCTCTATGGACAAAGCTGGCCTGCGGCAAAATGAAAAAAACACCTATCTGAAATGTATACGGATAATAAAAGTTGAGTTTTTCACCTATCAAATACACCTGCGGTGACTACAAAATTGCTGTATTCAAATTTAATTGCAAGGTGGATCTATGAACAAAGCTGGCCTGCGCCAATATGGACAAAACATCTATCTGAAATGTATACGGACAATAAAAGTGGAATTTTTCACCTATCAAATACACCTGCGGTGACTACAAAATTTCTGTATTCCCAAAATTTAAAATGCAAGGTGGATCTAAGAACAAAGCGGCCTGCCCCCAAAGTGAAAAAAAACACCTATCTGAAATGTAACGGGTAATAAAAGGGAGTTTTGCACCTATCAAATACACCTGCGGTGACGACAAAATTGCTATATTCAAATTTAAGTGCAAGATGGCTCTATGGACAAAGCTGACCGGCGGCAAAGTGAAAAAAAACACCTATCTAAAAATGTATACGGATAAAAAAAATGGAGTTTTGCACCTATCAAATACACCTGCGGTGACTACAAAATTGCTGTATTAAAATTTAAGTGCAAGGTGGATCTATGAACAAAGCGGGCCTGCGCCAAAGTGAAAAAAACACCTATCTGTAATGTATACGGATAATAAAAGTGGAGTTTTGCACCTATCAAATACACCTGCGGTGACTACAAAATTGCTGTATTCAAATTTAAGTGCAAGGTGGCTCTATGGACAAAGCTGGCCTGCGCCAAAGTGAAAAAAACACCTATCTGAAATATATACGGATCATAAAAGTGGAGTTTTGCACCTATCAAATACACCTGTGGTGACTACAAAATTACTGTATTCAAATTTAAGTGCAGGCTGCACAACATACAATTATATTTCACCAAAAAACTGGGCCCAAAAAATGTTAATAAAAACCCATTGCAATGCAGGGTCCCAAACTCTAAAAAACAGTCTGGGCTGCACAATATCCACTCTCCTTTAAAGAGCCTGTCTGTCTATGTTCGCCCGCAGCCCCTGCCCCCTCTCCCCCCCACGGCTGTACAGCGCTAGATGCTCCTTTAAAATTCTCAGCCTAAGTAACTAAAATCTGCAAATCTCTAATCTACCTAAGTTCTAATGTTCACAGTTAAAAACATAGATGTCTGTGTGAACAAATAGAACAGTTTTGCTGAGCTGTTTTGACAGAGACTGAGCACACGTCCTGCTCTTATGAGACACAACACACACTGATCATGAACAGGAAGGGCTGTTCTAAAGTAAAACGAGGTCAGTGATTTTTCCAGCCAATCGCAACCATAAAAATCCCATTCATGACGTTGCACACCCAGCTTCACCCTGCTCTATTCTGTAACTGATTTGCTGGCCACCAAAATGACAGGAAGCGCTGAAAATGGCGCGATATTTAAAAGATTAAAGCGCAGATTTAACCTAAATTATCGAAAAAATCCGATTAACATAAAAACCGTGCCGATTTCAACTTTGTCGATAGTAATCGCTCAACACTAGTCAACAGTAGTAAGGAAAAACTTTCTGATAGCACTACCATGTGGATTATCTAATATATGGTGCTTTAATCCAAACATTTAATTATGCTGGACAAACATTTTTTCAAAAGTTAGCTTCCTTGAAAATTTCAGGTGATTATGATAAACCCATTTGAGCTAAGCGAAACTCTAATTCCTGATAGTCTGTATCACATAGAAATTTTGAGAAACATGAGATTAAGTTTTATTGATTACGAAGCAATTAAATGTTACCGGCAGCGTTAGTTCCACTGAAACAAAAGTGATCTGCTGCTGCTTTTTGTTTGTACTCAACATCCAAAGCATCCCGTATAAGTGTCCAGCAATCGTCAGCTAGCATTGATGGATTCCAGTAACGTTGATAAAGCTTTTCCATTGTGGGAAAATCTTGGGGAACCATTCGCCACGTTCATAACTGATTGCACCATGATTTGCAAGGAAGAATTCCAAATGTGAATAAATTTTCAATGACATGTTGCACTTCATCGATTTGTTGTCAACCAATTCCATGCAGTTTGGTACTCGGTAGTTGCCAAGGAATTCTACCAAACATCCTTGAATGATTTCACAGCAAATTTTCTGAGGCCCCACCAGCAGCTCTTCGAAGTGCTTGTTATTCATTATGTGTCGGATTAACAAAAAGGCCTTTCCTAATCTCTTCGTGTAAATGGATGTACCGGTACGTCCTGATAGCGAGTCACTTACTGCAATCTTACATACCGGCACATCCAGGACATCATGCGGGCTCAAGAGGAGAGCCCGCATGATCAGCACGTACTCCCAAGATGCGGGGGGGCCGGCAGCCCACCGGCCCTATAGACGTGCATTACTCGCGGTGCGTAATTGCCGCAAATAATTGATACGAGAGATGTAATCCATAGTTTTCTATGAAATCTATGGATTACCTTAATTATGGGGTTCATTTCCCCACTCATTAAGCACAGTATGGCGTGAAACACACGGCAAAATGCGCTCCAATATAAGCCATGTGTACATACCATAACAGCGATCTACAGTTCAGTGACGTCAAGTCCCCTATGGGAACAAGTATAAATCATGTGAAAATAAAAAAAAAAAGGGAAAAAAACTGTTAAAGCACAAAAAATAAAGTAAAAACAACATACACTGCCTTTTTTTCCATTAAAATATACATGTCACCCAAAAAAGATCAAAAATAAAAAGTACATATCTTTGATATCACGTACATAACGACCGAGCGTATGAATCTGTCACATGATTGAACCAGCATGATGAACACTGTAAAAAAACAAGTGACAGAATTGCAATTGTTGTTCTTTCCGCAGCACATTAAATGAAATAAAAAGTGATCAAAAAGTCATATAAACCCCAAAGTGATACCAATGAAAACATAAGTTCATCCTGCAAAACAAAGCTCCATATACAGGAGAAAAAAAGTAATGCTATAAGATGAAAGTGATGCATAAATATTGCTAATAAAAAACTTTAAAAAAAAGTGCTGCAACATAAAAAACTATTTAAATTGGATATTGCCATAATAAATACTGAACAATGGAGTAAAATCAACTTGTTATGTATACTACACGGTGAGCACTAGTAAAAATATAAAACATCACCAGTAGATTTGTTAAATTTTTCTTGATTTGCCTCCCAAAAAAGGGATTTAAAGGTGATCAAAAAGTCTTGTCCCTCCTAAAATAATACCAAGAAAAACATCAACTTATCTCGCAAAAAACAAACTCCTACAGAGCTCCATACAAAAAAAAAAAGTTATGGCTGTCAGACTATGGCAAAAAACACGTTTTATTCATTAGAACATTTGAAATACAGCATACAAAGTCATGATTTGAGTAAATAACAAAGCTCAAAACCCTGAGACTCCTTTCATTGAGCATTATCCCAGGATTATACCACATAGTGACCACTGTAGAAAATAAAAAACACTACCAGGACTGCCGTATTTTGTTAATTCTGCCTCCTAAAATTGTTGATAAAAAGTGATCAAAGCATTGTATGAACCCCAGAATGGTATCAATGAAAACATCTGCTCATCCTGCAAAAAAAAGCCCTTAATAATCTCCGTATACAGAAAAATAAAAAGGTTATGACTGTCAGACTTTGATGACATAAAAATGCAGTGATATTGCTGTAACTGTACCGACCCACATAGTAACGTTATCTTGTCATTTATATGGCACGGTGAACGCTGTAAAAATTAACCTCAGAAAACAATGGCTGGACTTTTTTATTTCCATTTTAATGGCCCAATGCTAAATAAACTGTAAAATTCCTGTTGGCCCAAAATGCACAATAACTAGCTGTGCCTCTTACAGGGTCATTACTGATGGAGGAAATGGGAAAAACAATGACACTGCCTAAGCAGGATGTCTGGCTATAAATGTGAGCTAGCAGTATGTCAAAGAAAGCTTCTAGTAAGATACAGCAATATGATTACATGGCACACTTGTATTACTATTTGTGATGTAATCACACATAAATGTACTTTGCAGACCTGACAGGATGGCACAAAGCTGCTCCCAGGTCAGTAAATCTAGGGCTATGTCTACTCTGCATAGCAATACAATCATATGTTCGGCACTTTTAGAATTTTAAAATTGCTGAAAATACGATTGTTCAGGCAGCCCCATAGACTGCAATAGAAAAAACGATCTATAGTCTC
This sequence comes from Phyllomedusa bahiana, assembly GCA_025379985.1. Lineage (NCBI taxonomy): Eukaryota > Metazoa > Chordata > Amphibia > Anura > Hylidae > Phyllomedusa > Phyllomedusa bahiana. The sequence goes on from JAODAL010022628.1 coordinate 63,162, forward strand.
CACAGGTCATTTTTTCTCCGATCGTCTTCAGTGCCGTCGTATAATACAATATTATTCATGTTCTAGAATACGGCGGTGCTTTTAGTTTTTTTTAGCATCTTCCCATGCAATTCAATGTATGTATTGGTGATGGCAAAAAAACGAGAACCAACCGCGTTTTTTGCGCAAGACGCAACAAAAACCACGGTTGTGCATCAGAAGAAAAACGTCCGACTTTCGGCCATTTTTTGTACGATGCAGTGCAGACCTAGCCTAAGTCTACATGGCAGTGGACAAAAAACAACCTGAAAAACAAATCCTAAAAATGTTCATAAAACTGAGTTTTTTGTCCACTGCCTGTCAAAAGCTGCTGAAAAAATGTCTGGGTTTTTTTAGCGTTTTTGCTGTGTTTTTTGCACGTTTTCAGCATGTTTCTTTAGCAGAGATACACAGCAATAGATTTGCTATGAATTTCTGCAAAAAACGTTCCAAAAAACACATAAAAAAGCTCCAAAAAAATCTAGCGCTTTATATAGACTCAAATAGTAAATTTTCTGCCCTGCGTTTTTCTGCAACATGTTTCAGTAGTTTTTTCAGCATTTTTATAAAACGAAAAACGCTGAAAAACACTGACCTTTTTCTGTGCAGTGGAGACATAGCTTAAGGGTTAAATTTTTTCACAATAGAAAGATAAGATCAGAGACTAAAGTCTCCTTCTATTTGAGAAGACACAGCAGCCTGGCCACTGCTAGAGAAGAGAAAGAAAATTGTTAACTAGAGAAACATGTGTAAACAAGCAAGAGATAAGAACTGCTCTAAGGGCATGTTCACACAGCGTAATTTCGGCGTGCATTTCGGCGTGCATTTCGCCACGTATTTGCCCTCTTATACGGGCACTCTCCCTAAGGAGAGATCTTCCCTTTCTGAGCCACTCATTGCCTCCCACTCAGCCAAGCCAGAATCTCTGTGCTCTGTACTGACGAGGGGCAATCACCCCGAAACAGCTGTATACAGAGGGGTGAGGCTGGTTTGGCTAAATATCCCTTTTGCTTTCCAAAGACCCAGTGGGTCAAAAGCAAATTGAGGATTTGTTACATCCAACAGAGGGCGCTTGAGCTTCTCAGCTCCTTATAAAACTTGTGATTCAATGCTTTGTGGGGGCAAAAGGAAA
>JAODAL010022629.1:0-64310 GCA_025379985.1 Phyllomedusa bahiana
ACTTCACCACCCTCACACACAGCCCTTTTCGTAGCCGTTTACCACCTTTCACGATGCTCACTGTTTCCTGCATTTCCATGCACTTTTTTAATAATGACCCTTTTGTCTACTCAATTTTCACCACTACAGGCAAAACATTAAAAACGCACATTCATAAATACCGCCACATACCGTTACACATTACTCCACAAGATACACGCTGTCACAAGTAGAAAGTGGTGGCGACAACCCTATGGGGTTAAATCTCACACGCCCGCAGCCCTTTCCCCATAAAAGGGGATCTGTAACTACATACAGCCCCATCCCAAAACATGGGGGGCACAATGTGGCAAGGTCATTTTCACTACAGACATCAGCACCCAATGGGAGTCCATGAAATTTTGGGCAGTTTTTAGGCCCCATGTTTTGCCTGTTTTTTGATCTGCATCAAGGGAAAGTAATACTGTACCATACCGGTGCTCCAATTCTACATGGGGCACTGGAATCCAAGCAAAAGAAAAATAAAATATAATATATTTTTATTATATATATAAAAAATATTATAATATTCATGTTTCAAGTGCCCATATTATGGGGCACAAACTTAAATTGATGCCATTGGGCTGAGCTGGGGACTCCATATCCCTTTCTTCCTTAAAAAACCACATTGGGGGTAGACCAAAAAACCCCAAACACTTTTGTTAAATAAATTTCAGCTCGGGTACGACCCAAATATTTTTTGAATGAAAAAGAAGCAGGCCCCCATATCTCCCCAAGAAATGTCCAACACATGGTAAAAATTTAAAGTGGATCTGTGACCCTCCTACCTGTCTTTTTAGAAAACCTTGAAAAAAACAATTCTGGAGCCCTTTTCTTATTCTCTGTGTTTGGCTTTTTCCTCTTTTTAATCCCCCGGGAAATTATCCGAATCTGCAGCGGGGCGTTACCAATTGGGAGGGGGGACGGCCCCTGCACACAAAAATTTGACCACCCGGGGCTGACACATTGGGCCCAGGAACACCCCCTTTTTAAAAACTTAAAGGGTAACACCCAGGGACCAATTCAATAATACATTTCATTTGGGAATAAAAGAGCCCCACACAACCAAGTTAGGGGCTCCAAAATTGTTATTTCATGGAAAAAAAGATTTATCTTTAACAACATGCCAGATTCCAAAAATTTACATGCTGACTAAGCACAAAATTGATCTCAAAAGGGGCATTAGGGAAAGGACTGGAAACTCCGCGCCCTCTATGGGTTTGTAACAAATCCCATTTACTTCTGTTTTCACTGAATCTTTGAAAAAAAAAAGGAAAAATTTGGTCAACCCAATATTCTCATCTAATACCGTTTGGGGTTTTTTTTGCCCCCATCATGTAGACAGGCGATATGGCTTGACGGGGATGCAATGAGGGGGTAGAGGGGGGGAACATCCTCCTTAGGGGGAGCACCATTAAAGGGGTTTTAGGTTTTTTTTTTTGCCTTTTTGCCCACTACCCGCATCTGCATACACAAGGCATTATGGGGAAAGGACTGGAAACTCACTGCGCCCTCTATAGGTTTAACAAAACCTCAATTTTCTTCGATTCCTGAATCTTTTTAAAACAAAAAGGAATAATTGTCAACCAAATTGCTCTCTACATACGCTTTTTTGGGGTTTTTCCCCTCATCAGTGTAGACAGAGCGAAATTGGGTTACTGGGGGGAGGCATAGTTTTTGGGTTTAAGGGGGGGAACATCTCTCCCCAGGGAAACACCATTTTTGGGGTATTTTTTTTTTTTGCCTTTTACCCACACTCAGCACTGCAACACAAGGCTTTTGGGAAAGGAGCTGGAAAGCTCACTGCACATAATTGGGCAGACTATGGGGGTCCTGCTTTTCTTATAATCAGTAAATATTGGTTCAGGGTCTACTTTTTAGGGTGCATCCACACGGCAGCAAGCAAATACCGTCCGGATTCTAATTAAAGAATCCGGCCAGTATTTTGACATCTTGTACGCGGTTTTGGGGGACGGTTCTGTCCGCTGTTTACCGATTTGCCCGTCCCCCTCAACCACTGACCTGTTCATGTTCCCCCCAAAAACCGGGTGGAAGAATGAACGTTCTAAGTTTTTTCGGACTGCCGGTGGTGCAATCTCCCCATGTATTATACTGTGGCTTTTCTGCATACTGTGTGAACAGGTATCAATTTAATGTGCAGTCTAATTGTTCCCCTAGCAGCGGGGTCGACCGACCAGTATTTGTACTGTGCCGTGTGAATGTCCCCTAAAACTCATAGCAACCAATCAGAGCGACCATCTCATTTTATATAGTGCTCTGGAAAAATGAAAGGAGCGCTCTGATTGGTTGTTATAGGCAACAAAGTGAGTTTTGGACCTGGACAGTTTTCATACATGTGTCCCCAAGTGTTCATTTCTGTGCTGAGGAATTGGACATTGTAGGACATTGGTTGGAGTAAATGGATGTGTTTCCAGTGAATAACTACATTCCTCCAGAACGGCGCTTTACACAATCTTGCCTTAGTTAATAAAGAATGTCCTTGCTCCTATTTGCTCAGCCTTGTCCAAAACTGGTAAAGAGCTTCAGCAGATCGCAAGGAGAAACACCAAAATGCTCTGCAAATCGGGGCACAACTCTACAAGCGAGAAGAAGAGAAGCCAGCCTGTGCACCTGCCATGGTCATTCATGAGGCCTCTGTGGACGGTGGCACTTAAAGGGGTAAATGTGGCTGTCGGTTATATGCCATCTGTGCATTTATAGGGCCATTCGTGTCTGATACTGGCACTTATGGGGGAACCCTTGGCTAACAGTTACCAGACACTTGTGATGGATGCTTATAGTACAACTGTGGTTGTCAGTTATGGGGCATTAAATGAGTTTTGCCACAATGTAATGTTGACGTGGGATCCTCCAAAATGGGTATTTAATCACTTTTCTAAATATATGTGATTATAAAAAGTGAAGCCTGTAAGAGCTACAGCATTGCTCAGTCCTCCTTAGTTTCCTGAAAGTTTACATTAGACACGACCAGGACACTGACAGGAGCTTGCGTGTTTGCACTTCTTATCTGATGACAGGGAACATGAACAAGCTTTGGAGGGACTGGGGAGAAAAGTGCAGTGTATGAGGCTGACTGCTGTATAGAGAATCCACTGTTGTAATGTTATTATTTGAGTAAACTTTTGAGACGCTCCCTTCTTCCTCGCTTTCTGCTCACCCCCTCCAGCGTTCATGACTCAGCATGCTTTGTTTATATTCTCCCCTGAGCTGATAAGGTGGTAAGGAACTCACTTCCTGGCAAAACCCCTTTAATGGTTGTCAGCATTATGGGGCATCATTCGCTATCTGTTATAAGCGATCTGTGTCTGGCGTTTATAGGTTGGCACTCATGACTAACAGCTTTGGGAGAGTTGTGACTGGAATTTATAAGGCAACTGTGACTGGTGGCGCATATGTGAGAAAAATGTATCTGTGACTTCTGTGCCATCTGTGTCAGGCACTTATAGGGGCATCTGTGGCTTACAGTTACAGGACATTTGTAAATAGCACTTATAGGGCAACTGTGGGTGCCAGTTATATGACTTTCATAGCCGTCATTATTATGGGGCATCGCTGGCTGCCAGTCACTTCAGGCATCTGTGGCTTATAATCATGGGGTCATCTGTGTTGGGCACTTGCAGAGGCATCTGTGGCTAACAATTATGGGGCACTTCTGACTGACACTTAAAAGGGATTTACCAAGACGGCACTTACCTAGCTCCCGTCAGCACGGGAGCAGGATATATACAAATCATGCTGAGTCATGAAGCTGCCGGGGCGAGAGGGAGGGGGGAGTGAAGAGTGAGGAATCCAAGGGAGCGTCTCAAAACTTAAGTGAAATAATAAACAGTACAAGAGTGGATTCTCAATACAGCAAGACACAGCCTCATAGACTGCACTTTCTACCCGGTGCCCTTAAAAGCTCAATTTATTTTGCCTGTCATCAATAAGGAATGTTTTACGCAAGCATGGCCTGTCACTCCTGGGTCGTGACTAGGGGAAAACTTTAATGTAACTGAGGGGATTGAGAAATGCTGTAGCTCTCAGAGTTTTCACTTTTTTTAATCACATATATTTAGAAAAGGATTAAATTTACCCATTTTGGGGTTCCCCGTCAACATTACATTGGAAAAACCCCCTTTAAAAAAGGGAACGGGTTTGTCTTTTTAGGGACATAAATAGGGTCTTTATTAAAGGCTTAAATTTTTGAGGAATTTGACGACACCATTAAAAGGGTGGTCTCACTACAAAGATTAGCTTTCAGCATGTAGGAACGAAAAAAATGTTTTCCAAATAGATTGCCTGTTTATTTTCCCCTTTTTGAGAGATAAAGGTGATTTATTAGCTCAATGCACCCAAAATTTTCTAGGTTACTGCCCTCCTCCCCCGCGTTTGTCTTTCTGAAGCAGGGAGATGTCATCAACAGGTTGGGACAAATTGCTGTCAGCTTAGTGTTATCTGATCTAACAAACAAAGGAGACTAAATTTTCAATTTTGTTTTTTTTAAATCTCTGAAGCTTTTTATACCCCAAAAATAAGATAAACATCTCCTGCTTTTCATTCAGAGAAAATTAGCAGGCCCTTTGAATGGGGGAGCTGATATCCCCCTAATAACCCCCGCCGAAAAGGGAAGAAAAAAAAATCAAGCGCTCTTAAAACACGGGGAAAAGAAACAACCCCTTTGAAAGGTACCAGGGCTAAAAAGTAATAGGCTATCGGGTTTTTGGCAACATTTAAGGGACATTTGGAACCCCTATAGGGGAAAAACGGGTTTTGCCAGTTTTGGGGGCTTTTAAATGGTTTCCATTATTACACATACATGCCAACTTTCTCCCTTTTTGGGCGGGGGGGGGGCCCCGCTTTTTGGGGGTCCCCCCCCCCCTCCCGGGGAGTTTTGGAAATTTTTTTCCTGCCCCACCCGGGCGGGGGGGGCCCCTTTAAAGGGCCCCCCCCCCCCCGGCCCCGCCAGAGTAGCGCGGTGCGCTATTTTCCGGGGCGCCGCCGGTCCTTCCCCCCGGGCTGAACGGGCCCCAGGGCCCCGCTCACCCGCCCGGGGGTTTCTCCCCTGTGCAGGGAGGGGGCAGGGGGGACGCTCCCTCCTCCCCCCCTCCCCCGTTTTGCCCCGGGGCCGCCCCGCGCGGTTTAAAACACCAACCAGCGGGGGCAGGGGAAATGAGCCCCGGGCTGCTCCTTTCCCCCCTGCGTCGCTGGGGGAAGGCCCGGGGCGGGAGTGCCCGGGGAACTGCGGGAAACCCTTTGGTCAGGAAACTTGGTTTTTAAATTATTTTTATTTTTTTTTAACTACGGGGGGGGGGGGGGGGCTCTCCCCGGGCTACAATGGGGGGGGGGTTGCTACCTGGCTGGCTAAATGGGGGGGTGTCTACCTGGCGGGCTACAATGGGGCAACTGTAAAAAGATAGTACCCAAAGGGGCTACCCTTTCCCCTTGGGGGGTTCAATTAATTTTTAAAAATAAAAAAAAAGGGGGCCCCGGGAAAAAAAAATCAAAACATGCCCGGTTGGCTTTTAAAGTGCTTTCTGTTTTATTCACAAAAGGGGGTTTTTTTTATACCCTTGCAAATTAGTAGAAAAAGCACACATTTACGGCTGTGAGGGTAAATTTTGGGCACGCCCTTAAACTATGGACCACTCCCCACACCCTTAAAGGAAATTTCCTAAAAACACGGGGTGTCCTTCTGACTGGGGCTCCAACTTGGATTACACGACTTTTTAAATTACAAACTATTACAGGGGCCATTTTTTTTAACACATTAATGACAAAAGATAATACCTACAGCTTTTAAAAATTCCCTTGTACTACCCAAATTGGCCTTTTAAAGTAAAAATTAATATATATTATGAAAAAGTGAAGTATATACTAATACATTAAAAAAGAGACACAAAGGGAAACAAAAACATCAAAAAACCTTTTTTTTTCCCATCCACAACACCCCCCCCCTTAAGACTTTTTTTCTCATTTTTAAATCTCCCCCCTACCCTTTCCCTATTCCCCTTTCCCTTTTTCGGCCCTTTTTCCCGAAGAAACCCTCCCCCCCTGAAAGGGCGGCCCCGTAGTCCCCTGATACCCCCTAGCTCACCCTAAAACTTCTATGGTCAATTTTTTTAAAACGGGGGTTTCCCAGGGGGGAGTAGAAAAATTTCCGAGCACTTCTGACGTAAAAGGGTCCATGGAATATGTCTAAAATCCCACATCATCATGGGTGAAAAGGCATAGGACAGCTGAAAGCGTGGGGGAAAGTGGCCGCGCCCAATCACAGGGGCCCCGGCCTTTTGGACAACTTTTAAATCATGAGGGGAAAAAAACCCTGGCCACGACTCCGCAAATATTTCCCAAAATCTTTAGAAAAAAAACCAGAAAATTGGGAGAAAAAATTTAGCAACACAAAAAATATGGAAAAACCTATCTGGGCAACATTCCCTGCCAACCCCCTAAACCATGAAGTAAACCAATGTTCCCGGGGGAAATCTAGGCCAAAATTTACGTTTTCCCATCTTCTGAGGGGCCTCAAAGTTTTCTAAGGGCCCAACAGTGCCCCTTCCCTTTGGGTCCAAATTTTTATCTGGGATAAAAGTACAGCGGGGTTTAAATTTTGGGGCCTTTTTTTGGGGTGGACAGGGGATTATGGGTTCGAGTTTTAAAACCCCCACGGCCATTTGGGGTCCCTTTCCCTTAAATTTTTCATCGGGGCCCCCCCTTGGGCCTCCTATAGCATAAATATACACAGGGGGGTTTTGGGAAGCTCCCCCTTGGGGGGGCTTTCCTCCTCCTCCTGGCCTCCACTTTTGCCCACAAATTTTTCTGACCCCCCCCCCCACACAGTAAAAATGGACTTCCCAGGACATTTTAATCCCCTCCATAAATCTCGAGGGCCCTTCAATAGTTAGCTTTTGGGGAAACCTTTACTTTTTTCCGGGTTTTTCCCAATTCCCCCGACAGGTTCCTGTTTTTGTAAACCCTCATCCTATGAGAAAGGGGGTTTTTCCCCCCGTTTTTTTTTTTTCCTCCTAAAGGCAGCCCGTGGTCATCCCCCCATAGTTTTTCCCCCTGTTTTCCCAAACCCAAAACCCCCATAATAGCAAGAGAGTCCCCATTACCCTCCATCACACCCCCCCAAATATATGCATTTTTTCGACCAAGATTAACCCCAACATAACTACTTAAAAAAATCATAAACGCAGAAACTGCCCCCTTTCCCCCCGGGGGCTGGGGGCGATCTTTCCCAATTTTGAACGTGGATCCTTTTTGGGCTTTCCTGCCCCCCTTGACAGATGGGGGTCGTGGTCAGCAGGACTTGGGGCGGCCCCTTAAAACCCTGGGCCCTGGGGTTTTACACAAAAACTTCACGAGACCCATCCACCCAGGCGGGGCTTATGAGCAGCAAGGGTCAAAAGCCCCCCCTGGATCGGGAATGTAAAACTCTAGAAAGAAATTAGCAACAAACTTTTTAACCCCTGAAAGCCCACAAAAAGGGGTCATAGCTTTCGTTTTGGGCTAAAAACCCTGGGGGAAATATGCACCAAAACCTTGGGGCACGGCCAAACCCAGGATCCCAGGGGGCGAGAGAAAAAACCAACCCCGGGGGCCCTTTTCCGCCTTTTTAACCAAGCTATGGGAAAGGCTATCTGGCCGGGGCATGACTTTTTCCTTTTGCCACTTAAGTGTCCGTGCTTTCAAACCCCCGTTCCATGGCCCATTGCACTACAGCGGGAAAAACCCGCCCTGGCCCAACGGGCCCGCCTCCCTACAAAAATATACCCGCCCTTTTTCGTTTTTCTGGCTCCCCCCTTCTTTTTCCATTTTCCCTTTTCCCCTTCCAGTGGGCTTTTTTCTTGCATTTTGGCCAGCACCCCCCTCCTTGAAAGGGTTGGGGAAATTTCCCCCTTTCACCCAACGACACTGACTTGCTTCCTCTTTCTAAACCTCCTGTGGCCTGGGGGGCTTTTTGGTCACCCAAAGTGTTTTCTTCTTCTGTATTCTCCCCCCTTGGGCCTTTGGGTTTTTCAGATGGTCACGGCCCGTGCCACACCCAGTGCATCCATCAACCTAAAAGGGTTTTGTCCAGGGATTCCCCGGGAGTTCCCGCAGCCTTTTGGGAAAGAAATCCTCGTGCCCCCCCAAATAGGTCCACAGCTTGGGCGACCCCGGGAAAGCGTATCTTAAAATTCCGTATATATTTTGGGCCCCTTTTTGGGGCCCTCTCCCAAAAGTAAAAGCGGGCGTTTTTTTTTGGGCTAAATTTAATGCGATGGCAGAACTTCTTGCTTCCAACACGCGTTTTAAATGTGGTCACCCCTATCCCGTGTAAATTGTCCTCCCCTGTCTGCAAATCGGGGTTCCACCCAAAAAAAACCAAAACCGGGTTTCAAATGAAAAGTCCCATCTTCATGACTTCAAAGAAAAATCAGGGCTTTCTTAAAAGGGAAACCGGGATTCTTCACATTCCTCTTCACCTCATTCCCCCCTTGAAAAGGGGAAATTTAAGGGCGCGGGATGAAACACAACACGCAGCAGAGTGGGCGTTTTTCTGGCAGGAGGAGAGAATGGCGGGGAAAGTCCCCATGGGCCCCGAAGGGGGAGGGAGTGTCCGACTACATATCCCCTTATTGTCCCGCCAGCAAAATTTGGCTGCACCAAAACCCATAAACTGGAAGGTCCTTTCCCCCTTTCAGCTGGGTCCCCGGGCTTTTCAGATATCTCCAACTGGCTGTTTCGGCCCCCATGGGCCTGCTAGAAAATCCCGGGGGGGTTTTCCTTTCCCTTTTCCATAAAAGAACTTGAAGGGCTTCCCGGTAGGCCAGGATGCCCCAGTCCCGGGGAAATCAAAAAAGCTTTTTTCAGCTTCTGGGGAAGGACCTAACATCTTTAAACAAAGTTTGGGAAAGGGGGTTTTTCTTCACCCGCCTCATTCCAAATTTGCCAAAAAGAGTGGGGTGCCCCTGTCCTTTTGGGTGCTGGGGGTTCAGGAAAAAGGACAGACATCAAAGCAGGGGCCCCGAGTATCTGGCTTTTGGGTCCTCCTCTTCTTGTTTTTCAGGAGGCCAGGGTCCTGCTCTGTTTTTCCCCCTTTAAGCAAGTAACGGTGGTTTCCCTTTTGGGTTGAAAGGGTCCAGGTCCTCATATTGCAGCCACCATCACAGGGAAAAGGGTTTTCAACCCCCCATATCCCCAGGCAATTGCTCTCCGGGTGCCTTTTTGCAACTAAACACCAAATCAACTGGGGAGATCCCGTACTCAGGCCAAACTATCTTCATCTGCTTTTTTATGGGGTTTCCCGCAAACCCCTCCACAAAGGCACAGGTCAACATTCCCCAGCATGCGGGTTCTCAAAGGGAAAAAAATCCAAAAACAGAGAAATCGAGTTTTTCCATGCATGATATTTTTCACTGTTTCCCCCTTTTTCCTGAGGGGAAGTCCCTTTTAGTTCAAAGCCTGATCTTTAAAGTCTTCCCCCGCCCATTGTTTTTTAGCTGTTCACAACATTACAATCGGAGGCAGCAGCGACCTCATCCATACTGACGGCTTTAAGAGGGGTTCCGCCACAATGGGCCCTCTGAATCCCCTGCTTTAAAAACCCCTTACAAAGACCAAAAAATCTTTCGGTAATAGGGGAAAGGTTTGTTTTCTCACGGGCCCGTAATTTTCACTTGGGTTTAAACAGACACTTTCTTTGGGGGAATATGAACGGCGGGCCTTCGCACCCTCCCCTTTCAAATGAGGCCCGTGAGATAAGGGGGTCTGGGCCCTAGTTTTAAATTTCCTTTAGCCCCTCCCCCACTGGTCAACTTTACTGCTCCTCCAGTGTCTTTTTTCCCCGGGGGGCTATGCATGGGGAGCTGATGGACCCCCCCGCAGCCCAAAAAAGCCACTATTTTCTTGACTTGTCCTATGACTCATCCCCCCTTTGTTCTTCCTTCCCCATCATGTCTCATGTCATCCCCCATGCGTTAGAGCCGCTTTTCCCAAATGTATCTTTTCCCCCCCAGACCATAAGGTTTTTCCCCCGAAAGGGCGGGTGGGGCTGGGGTTTACCACATATCCCCAGTATCCACCCTTAATTGAACATACAGTACTTTTTTTCCACCAAACTTGGGCCAGGGAAATGAAAGTGGGACCCAGGAAGGGGGCGGGCTTAAAACCCCGAAGGAAGAGGGTGTGACATCCTAATTTGGGCAGTAGGGGGGGGCTGGATAAATTTACATGGAAGGGGCGGCCAAATGGCACTAAAGGTTCAGGTATCTTTGGGGGTACTGGGCAAAGGGGTGGAGCAGTAGGTTTTGGGGTTAAAAGGGGGGAGGTGACTTGTTACACAGGTTGGGGTTCCCCTGGGGGGGTGGTTCCCAAATTTTTGCAGCAGTTTTTGTCTACCAAAAACCCCCAACTTTGGGTTTTCCCCCCCCCAAGTCCCTCCGCCATTAAAAAGGGGTCGGCCACAATATTCACACTTTCCTTTGTTTTAAAACTTCTCCTTGGGGGGAAACACATAGGCAGCTGCCCCCCCCGGGGCCCCCCCTTCTTTTTGCATCCATTTTGTTTACCCCGGGACCAGCATTCACCCCTCCCCAAAAAAATTCCAAGATCCTTTAAAAAAACCCTTTTTTCTGTATCAACCCTCCCGAAAATTTTTTTCCAAAACCCTTATCTCAAATGCTTTTTGAGGGGCTAAAACACACTTCAACTACTTGCAAAATTCCCTTTAAACAAATTCACTTACTTTTTCCTAACAACAATGAGACTCTTATCTAATATTCTTTTCACTCTAAAACCACAGATGGCGCTTGCACTAAACTCAAAACCCCACTTTCCAAAAATTTTTTTGTCCCTTTGTTTCTACAATCACATGCCACATTTATCTACTCAAACACACATGAACCCGACTCCAGATACAGACTTTTAAACAAAAAATTTTTTAAAAAAACCCCCCATTTTTCAAGGGAAAACTGTCTCAGCCTTCCTCTACACCAAAAAAAAACTTGAAAAAATGATTCCACCAAACAAAGAATTCTCAAATTTTTACAAATGCCTTTTTCCCCTTTCCCCCAAGGGCCCCTAACCGTCTCCTACTCGCGGGTTAGAAAAAATCCCGTTTTTTTTTTTCCCATCGGGGGATTCTCAAAACACGAGCCCTCTAGGGGTTTTTCGGCTCCGTGAAATTCCCAGCTGACTTAACACCTTTCTTTCCCCAGCTTTTCTTTTAATCAGTTTCAAAACATTCAAAAACACATAAAACAGAAAATACCCCCCCAAGGATTTTTTTTGACAGGGCAAGGTTTTAATAGCATGGCCACTTTGTTACCCCGGGCAACGTGATCTAAACAATTAAAACCCAATGAAACTAGTACATCCCACAAAGGGGAGCAAACTGCTCGGACAAGCAAAGCTTTAAAATATACTTACCCGGGCATATATTCAAAAGAGGGGTGGCGCCATTTTCCTCATCTTTTGTCCGCCAGAAAAACCCCACCAGTTTTAGTTTTTTGGTTTTAAAAAATCAATCTAAGCCCATGCCTCAAAGTTTGGGAGCGTCATCTGTAATTGATAGTAGCCCCCCAAAGGGGCTAAACCTTTCCTTGTGGGGGTTTTAAATTTTTCTTTTAAAAAAAAACAAAAAAGGGGCACCGAGAAAACCAAAACACAAAAATGCCCTGTTTCTGTGAAGTGCTTTTTCCCCATTTTATTCACAAAAAGGGGGTTTTTTATACCTCTTTTCAAAATAGTAATAAGAAGCAACACATGTAGCCGGCGTGAGGGTCTATTTTTCACTCCCCTTTTCTATGGACCACCTTTCCCCACCCGCTTTAGAAAATTCCCCCAACACAGGGGGTAACTTTTTACTAGGGGCCATCTTGGATTTCAACCAAAGATTCCCAAACAAACTAATAAAAGGGGCCATTTTGTTTAAAACAAATTTAAAGACAAAAGAATTTTACCCCACAGCTTTTTAAAATTTCTTTCAAAACAAGGAAATTTTCCTATTAGTATTTAAATTTTATATATGATATTTAAAAAAATTTTAACTAAAACTTAAAAAAGAAAACACAAAGGATCACACCAAACTATAACCCCTTTTTTCCCCCCACAACCCCAAAAAACCCCGGCCCGGCTACTAAAGGGGCACTACCCCACCTGTCTGGCTTTCTAAAGGGGGGACTAAACCCACCGGGCTACTAAAAGGGGCCAAATACCTGACTACTAAAAGGGGGCAACTTTCCCGACAAATAAAGGGGGGGAACTACCCGACAAAAAAAAAGGGGGGGCACTACATGGGTACAATGGGGGGGGGTCCTGGCTGGTACAATGGGCAACCCACCCTTTCTTTCTACAATGGGGGAATACCTGCGGCAAAAATTGGGGGGAAAATACATGGCTGGCTACTAAAGGGGGGAACTAACCTGGCTGGGTTTCTTTAAAAAGGGGGACTACCTACCTGACTACTAAAGGGGGGGCTACCTACCTGACTACTAAAGGGGGCAACTCCCTGACTACTAAAGGTGGCACTACCTGCCTGACTACTAAAGGGGGCTCTACCTACCTGGCTACTAAAGGGGGCACTACCTACCTGACTACTAAAGGGGCACAAACCGGGCACAAAAGGGGCACTACCTGGCTAACGAAGGGGGGCATCTAACCTAGCTACAGAGGGGGCATTACCTTTGCTACAAAGGGGCATTACCTCCTGTAAGGGCACTACCTGGTTATGGGGGGCTACTACCTGGCTATAAGGACACCCTACCTGTTTTTCTTCCAAAGCCTTTATGTATTAGGCGAGTGGGGTGCTTTTTGAAGGGGCGTGCCCACCAAAAGTTTGGGCGTAGTCCATGCAATTTTTTGCCGCGGCGTGCTACGCGCCGCCCTCTTTAATCTCCTGCTTTTCCATTTTCAAAAGTTGCCAACTATGTTATTACAGACCATCAGTCATAGGCCATCTGTGCCTGGTATTTTTGGGGCATCTGTGTCTCTTGCACTTATGGGGCGCCTGTGGCTGACCGTTATAGGACAATTATCCTTTAGAGGGTAACTCTGGTAATCATCTATAGGTTATACAGTACTAAACAGACGTTATTATGGGCATCACTGACTCCTACTGTTATTTGGTCTGTGGCTGGCACTGATCCGATTTTATGGGGACAAGATATGAACTGCTCAAAGGCAGGGGGCCCAGATGCTTCAAATGTATGCGCCCCTCAAAATTACTTCTGGCAGCGCTTGGTACTCATGAGAGCACATGTGGCTGCCAGTGTCCCTGGGGATCCCTGATCTGAGCCCGGGCTCATTTTGACATATGAGTTGTAGTAAATAACACAAGTTTCTGGCATCCAATGCAATTAATTCTGCCATCTTGGATTATCACTTAGTATGCGATTATCCAAGTCTATACAAATACAGAGCTTATGGCTACACTCGTCTGCAGGAAAGATGCGAGACAGTCTGCTGGATGTGACCAAGGTGCGAGCTCCTGTTACCACTGTCATGTGGTCGCCGCTGACGCGCACACGCGCTGCCCCTCTCCCAGGACTACATTTCCCGGCGTCCCCGGCGCAGGGCGGAAGTGACGTCACCGCTCGGCTGTGTATGTGACGGGAGCATGCGGTGAGCAGGCAGGTGAGTGGCCGGGTTGCGGTATCTGTACACAGGTGTTCACATGGCGCGGTATATTGTGTACCAGGAGCAATTATTTTGTGACCGGGAAACCGTCCCTTTAAACCCCTTAGTTCCTTTTTGCAGGACCCGCCTCCTCTGTAAGTTAAGGGGGTTGGTCAGAAAGGGGTTTATAGGCAACTCCCCCCTGACGTGGAGAGGGGGTTGGTCACAGCGGGGGGACGCCCCCCAGCCTCTGGGGCGTTGGTTCGTCTTTAGGGGATACAAAAAAACCTTACTAGCTGTAAAATCACATTTCGTGCCTCCAGTGAGTGCTGGACCCTATGTTGCCCTCAATCTCATGTAGTTTCACTTACAAAGGTCCCTCTTACAGTGGCCCAGGTACATTTTTTACCATAAATGCCCTCCCGGGGCCTTGTTCATGAAGGGCTAGAACCCCTCTTTTACACCCTCCGCCTTTTTTATTTTTACTAACCCAAACCCCCCTCCCTATTTTCCCCCTTACCCAAACAGCCCCGCTGTCTGGGGGTTTTATTAATTCGATCTGACCTTCACCCCCTATTCCAGGGCCCCACCCGCCCGTTCACCTGCCCCTAAGAAAAAACCCAGAAACGTCCATTTCTCATGTGGAACAACCAAATCTCATTGTTCTCTTATTCTTCTCGCTTGATTACGTAGCTTATCTCTCCCTCTCTCAAAATCTCCCCCCCTTTAAACGTCCTGAATGCAGCAGCCAGCTTTGTCTTTCTCTCCACCGCTTTCTGATGCCTTACCCGTGTCTCACTGCACTGGGTGCCCATTCAAAAAAGGAACAATTTAAACTCCTCACTTCTCACATATAATGCTATCCACAGCGCTGCACCCCCCCTACATCTCCTCACTCTCTATTACACACCCTTAACCCGCTCTCTCACTGTGATGTACCCCCTAGATCGCTCCATATCTGTCTTACCATCCCTAACCGGTATCCCAAGCCTGCTCCACCCCTACCTTCTCTCCCTCCTCTATCTACCTCCTTCCTGGTCTTCACAGCCCCCTGACGACCTTAATTACTCCCTCCTCATCTACCACCCTACCGGTCCTCTCCATAGCCCTGCACCCCCACTCCATATCATCCCTCCTTCTATCTTACCACCTACCCGGTCCTCTCCATTGCCCTCACCCCCCTAATCTCCTCCTCCTGCTTTATCTACAACCCTTCCACGGTCTCTCCATAGCCCTGCTCCACCCTACATCTCCTCCTCATCTATTACCGCCATACACGGTTCTCTCCACAGTGCTGCACCCCCCCTAGATTCTCCTCCTCCTCTGTCTATCACCCTACCCGGTCTTCCACAGCCCTTGCAACCCCCCTAAATCTCCTTCCTCATCTCTGTCTCATCAGCATAACCCTCTCTCTCCGATCTGTGTTGAAGCTTAGATTACAATGCCTCAATCCTATGAACTTCCTAGCCCGTACTCCTAGATTCAACTCGTGATGCACCGTACAAATCTGACAAACAGCACCTACAGTGAACCCCTGTCAATTCTTAGATCTGTTTGCATTTATTCTGTTAATGTGTGACCAGTGTCTATGAATTGATGACCTGTAAGTGTAATCACTTTGTATAGATACACTATCTCACAAAAGTAAGTACACCCCATCACATTGTTGTGAATATTGTATTATATCTTTTCATGGGACAACACTAAAGATCTGACACTTTGATACAATGTAAAGTAGTCAGGTGTAATGCTTGTAAGTGTTGTAAATTGGGTGCGGCCCAAAATAATTCAAACACAGCCATCAATGTCTAAACCACTGGCCAACAAACGGGAGTACACCCCCTTAGGGACAATTGGGACAAATTGTGCCAAAGTGTCAATATTTTGTTGTGACCACCTATTATTTTCCGCTGCAAATGTCTTAAAGGGGTTTGCTTACGATCTAATGTTGAAGTGGGGAACCTCCATAATGGGGTAATTTAATCACTTTTCTAAATTATGTAATTAAAAAAAGTGAAGCCTGTGAGAGCTACAGCCTTCCTTACATGCCCTTAGATTCCTGACTGTTTACATTAGATATGACCAGGAGCTGGTCTGGCTACGCTTTCGTTGTTTGCACTTATCTGATGGCAGGGAACATGAATAAGCTTTGAATGGACTGGGAGAAATGTTCCTGTGTCTTTTGTATAGGGGATCCAATGGTTTTGTATGTATTTATCTGAGTAATACTTGGCAATGACACTCACGCTCTAGCCATCCTACCTCCCCCCAAGATCAGTTTGTGAACAAATGGAAGGAAAAACTGGCCTGTTCGGAGATTACTTCTCTCTGGAGCAAGTATAAGAGGCAGAGAAGAAGAAGAGAATCAAAAACGTGTTAGTACTTGTGCATCAATTCAGTTTTCATGTGTGGTTTAGACAAACATTGTTAGCTCGCTACTGGGACTACGAGTTTATGGAACGTGCAAAATTTGGGAGGTTGAGCGAGACTTCACTGTAGGAGGTACTTGTTTTTTTTAAACACTGAAACACAAGCCCCTTTTTTCAAAGCCTCAAAGATGGGGAGATAATTCTGTCTGTTAGGTGAGGAAATCCCTCTCACTCAAGGCATGGCGGTCTATAGTGCTTCACAGGTTGCAGGTTCTCTGGAATCCTCTTCCCTCTCCATGGCAGACATCACGGAGATGGTGGATGGTTAGAGGATATTGTGTCCTTCACCTTCCCATTGAGGATGCACCCAGAGGCTCTCATTATAGGTTAGGTCTGGAGGACTTTGCTTGGCCAGTCACAGAACCTTTAACCTTATTTTCTTTAGGTGGCGCGTTCCCACTGCACAGGGACAATACCGGCGGGCTTTTTGTCCTGGTTTTTTTTTTTTTTTGGGGGCGGCCGGCCGCGGAGGGAAGAGATTTTTCTCGCGGATGAGTGGAGAACAAGCCCTCCCCTCCCATTGAGAAGCTACATCTTACGTCCGGAAACGGACGGATGATTGTGCTTCTACAATGTTTTACGCCGGCGGCAAACCTGTGCAAGTGGGGGACTGCGACTGGAAGCGTTTGCATTTTTTTGTGATCATGTGTGCTTTATTTTTCAGCCGGTCTTCCATGGCGTCTTGAAATAAAAAAATCCGCACATAACCGGTCTGAAACATGAAAAAAACCGTGCCGAAAAACACAGGTTTGTGCTTTTTGTTTTGCCTCAGTGGGGTAATGCCATTTGTAGGGCATATGGGTACGTTCTTGGAGGTGTTGTGGGGGGTCCCCATTTCCATGTTGGAATATGTACTGATGGCACAGATGGGTGGGGGATAGAGGGGGGGATCTTGAGCACTTGCCTTCAGTATACCACTGTTCTTGTTGGCATTCTGTGAACATACAAAATTGTATCTCTCACCTTGATCTGTCCCAACAAACCTGCTGCTGCTCTCTCTGAATCCGGTTTTTGCACGGGGGAATACTAAACCACCCTGCCAATAGGTGGGGGTGGTTATGTGGGTGGAAATACAACTTGCTGTAAATAATTTGGTGCTTCCAGCTCTCTCAGATACTGTTTGTTAAAAAGGAACGAATCTTTATTGTCCCAATTATTAAAAGACACTAATATATAGTTTTATAAAAGCAAAATACTATATAGTAATGCCTTTTGAGCGTTTTTATGGGTTCTAAATATTGTTATGACCCTTAATCAATTGCTTAATCAAACGTATAAAAAAGCTGCTTCCTTAATTAGTTGTGGCACTCCCCACCATCCGGCAAATAAACAATTTAACCACTATATAATTATGAGATTGGCTTCCTTCTTATTTTCTATCCTAAGGAGAGGTGTTGTTTTTTCACAACAATTTTTTACAGGAGCATGTATATTTATATAAGCAGAGTATAAGGAATTTGATTGTGTTTTTGTTTGGTTGCATAAGTAGATACGGATAATAACAACAAAATGGGTACGGTTGTTACAATATTATTTGTGAGTACAATATACTTTGTTACACTATATAGTGGTGAATTATAATCAAATTGTTATCTATAGTGTAAAAAAAGTATTTTATACATTTTTTTGCTGTACAGA
This sequence comes from Phyllomedusa bahiana, assembly GCA_025379985.1. Taxonomy (NCBI): domain Eukaryota; kingdom Metazoa; phylum Chordata; class Amphibia; order Anura; family Hylidae; genus Phyllomedusa; species Phyllomedusa bahiana. Next base: position 17,688 of record JAODAL010022629.1, read on the forward strand.
ACCTATTCTCAATCACAACATTAGATAAAGTTGTATCTTTGTTTCAAAAATTAAGCACGTACATTAAGTTACTATTATATCATCCAGCCTTTTTTTCGGGTTTAATATAACATCTTACACATGGCTTAACAAGTAAAATTATAATTTCTTAAAATATAAAGGGTGCTTTTTATATGTGGCACCATAGGTTGTGTTCTTTTTGGGGTCCTTTGTTAGACAAGTGCTACATCATTTTCTTCCACCCAGTACTGGTTTTGTCAATATCCCATTAAAACTTACATCAATTGTCGATCGCTCATGTTATATATATTGTGTTTAATTGTTACGTTAACTTAACATTACATATTATGGTTGTACAACGGGGAAATCTTTGATGTAAGAATCAGAGAATCATAATTACAGATATAGTCCAATCATTTTGAATTAGGGCTCGTATCAGGTGCAGTGCGTTCATGTTCGGGTTGTTCATCAAAGCTGCAAAGAGAGTGACGTGTTTAAGAGTTTCAGGCTATAGAATTGAGAGGGTTTAAAGACCATTCAGAGGGGGCGGACTGGAAATCGGCGGACGCTCCGCCTCTTTTGCCGGACTGTGAGGCATCTTTGCTGAGGCATTCAGAGAGGCTTTTTGGATCTCTAAACATTTGAATTACCAGTGTTTTTTTTTCTACGGCTTAATTTACAAGGACTGATCTTTTATAAATTTATTAAGAAATTATCTAGGTTACATATTTATATTATTCCTTATTTTGCTTGTGGATCTTATTCCCCCCCCCCCCTTTTTTTTCTCTTGCTGAGTTAACATGTCTGGTTAATTAGGGTTAATTTGTTTTTTTGCTGATGGGCCAACACTTTTTAAGGAAGTAGCTTTTGAAATTAGTTTGTTATGCAGATGTTTAAGGGTCTGTAACAATATTTAGTCCCGAAACAGCGTCGAGCTTTACGTGTTGTATTTTGCTTTTTTAACTATTTTTGTCTTTTAAATTATGGGGTCATTAAAGATTCATACTTTTAAAAGGATCGAGTGTGGATGGACTCGTTTGGTTTTCAGCATATTGGTCATTCTTGGTTGACTCAATAATACTATAGCTCTCCACAGCGGCAGCATCTGCAGCTCAAACCATGACACTACATCCACGTGCTTGACTGTTTGGCTGACACCACGTGTCTTTGTATCTCCTCACCTGGTTCCAACACCACACACACTGGCTTCATCTGAACCAAATATAGTTTATCTTGGTCTCATCAGTCCACAGGACATGGTTCCAGTAATCCATGTCCTTAGTTGCTTGTATTCTGCATACTATTTACGGTCTTTCTTGTGATCATCTTTAGAGGAGGTTTTCCTTACGGGAGACTGCCATTCACTCATACATTTGTTTTGTAAAGACAATTATCTGGATTTGATACTGAGCACGGTGCACTCCAAACTTCTTGTTGGTCGTCCTTGGCAAGGCCTGTTCTGAGGGAATCTGTATTGTTAACTGCTGTATGGTTTCTTGGCCCCCGCGCTGCAAGTCAGTGTCAGGGTGTTGGCAATCTTCTTATTCCCTCGGCCATTCGTTATTGTTGAGAACAATTCTTGTTTTCAGATCCTCAGACAGTTGTTTGCCGTGAGGGGCCATGTTAAACTTCCAGTGACCAGTATGAGTAAATGTGAGAGCGTTAACACCACACTTCACACCTGAGATCTTGTAACGCTAATGTGTCACATGACACCGTGGAGTGAAAATAGCAAATTAGGCACAGTTTGTCCATTTTCACTTGGGGTGTACTCACTTTTGTTGACAGTGGTTTTGTGTGAGTTATTGATGGATACTCCAAATTTACACTGTTATCCAAGCTGCACACTGACTACTTTACATTGTATCAAAGTGTTAGATCTTCAGTGTTCAGCCCCATGAAAAGATATAATACAATATTTACAAAAAGTGTGAAGGGAGATACTGTACATCAAAGATCTAAGCGGCCTGTAACCATAATGAGTAGGGATCCACTACCTTTAAAGTAAAGAAGGTTTCGCCATCATCATAGAAGCAATGGGACCATAGAGCTCTCCTCTACAAGATGGTAGGGTGAATTCACACACATTGTTCTGCGGTTGTCCAATTTATCAGCTTTATCCTTTCTGCATTTCACAGGATGTCTGACGGGAAGAAGGATCCCAATCCTGGTGTTCCCAGGACCCCCATGGCAGGAGCTAGAGGCCTGGTTGGACGTAGACCCTCAACGCCTCTCACGCCTGGTCGCCTTCCTTCCATTCGCTCCCGGGACCTTACCCTCGGTGGTGTCCGAAAAGTGAGTTTAGACTTTGGATACATACTGTATAAGAGAACCGTTCTATTTAGGCCTTGTTCACCCGCATCAGCATAATCTGATTTCTGCACTGAAAAATATCATTCACATTAGTTGAGTTTTTCAAAACTCATTCACACATTTCAGCATTAGTAAGAATTGGACCGATGGAGGAGGATCCTCATGACTGGAAGAATTGTCCTTCTTTAACCCTAGAGTGCTCCATGACATACAGTTCGTCCGGAAGGTCACATGTGCAGTACAGCGATGAAGCTGGGCACAATACAATGCTGCATAGGTGAACTGTGGAGTAGGCTGATGTTGATGAGACCCCAAAACACATTCAGGCCCTAAAATTAATTCAGAGCCCAAACCAAGCCCCTAAAGGCTCGTTCACACGGCTGATTTGGGCACTGATTCCAGCCGTACTGCGCGCTGTATTTGCGCTCCAATACGGCTGAAATCAATCCCAGTCATTACGGTAATCCTCAGTTCTCTATGAGAACTATGGATTCCATCTCCTCTCCCCGCTCGGCGAATCCGCCACGGGGGGAGAAAGTGACATGCACTTTTTTACGGCGTGTTTTGCGCCAGTGAATATTGAATGGTTCTATGGGGCCGCGAGCTGCCGGCCCCGACCCCTCTGCACTCGGCAGCAGGCGTAATTGCGTAGGGCGAAATCCATCCCCGCCAATTTTACGCAGCAAATAAGCCGTGTGAAATTGCCCTAAATGGTAACTTTGGTCCACCAGACTAGTCCTTGAAAATTAATTGAAAACCTCCCCCCTTGACTGGACCTTGTAAAATGAATCAGGACCACCAGGCTAGGCTCTTAAAATGAAATCCGGAACCCCAGCTTAGCCTCTAAACTGAATCGGACCCCAGCTAGGGACCTTAAAATGAATCTGGACCCCAGGCTAGGCCTCTAAAATGAATCCGGACCCCAGGCTAGGCCTCTAAAATGAATCCGGACACCAAAGTAGACCTGTAAATAAATTTAGAGACTAATGGGCACTACCTTACGGCAGTAGAGCAAATACTGGACTCGGTTATTCTGACCAGTATTTGCATCTGTTTTGGAGGCCCATTTACACGGCACGCAGGGGGACGTCTTTTGTCTGCTGTTTGCGGAGGATAGCCCTCCCTCCCTTCTCATTGACTTGTTCATTTTCCACACGAATAAACCGGGAGGAGGAAATGAAAAATGTTATATGTTTAGGCAGACCGCTGGCAGTCTAAAAAACCGTCCGGCGGAAAATCCGTGCAGTGGGGACCGCTGCAAGGATTTTCCATTGAGGTCCATGTAAAAGTTTGTCAGCTGGTTTACAGATGGCTTTCAAAACCAAAAACCAGCTGAAAAAGTGCCCTGGGGACAAGGCCTAAGGCTCTGAAACGAAAATATATAGTGACTGCTCCCAGGTCCTCTTTATGTTCCAGGTGCTGTAACCTGTTCTATTTTGTAAAGGAATAAAAAAAAAAAAAAAAAAAGTGAACACTGTGAATAATAAATGTATAGAGTAAAGTTAACGTATGTTTGCCCAGAAGAATGGCCTTTTTTTTTTTTTTTCTTGCTGATGATTAGGTTGTTTGTAGTTTTTGTCCTTGCATATATGGGAATCGTCTCTCTATGTAGTGACCGGTTAGCTTGTGTTATACACAGCAGCCAGTCTGAAAGAGCAGAGCTGCAATAAGCATTATGGTTGATGTAACACCAGGCAGCAACCTCTGATAAGTTTGAGGTGGATTATTCTAAGCTGTAGTCTGTGATGACTGTGCAGAGCTGGACAGTAACCAGCACTAAAGCTGGAAACCTTCACTGAAACATGGTGGTTGCCATCTATTTTGGGCACACAAGTACACAGGCTTTTAATGGGTTGTCACTTTAATAAAATTGTATTTAAATAAAGTCAGGGTAGGGAGAAAAGGGGGAAAAAAAAGTTATCCCTACCTACCGGTCACCGCTGCCGCTCTGTAGCTCCCCGGGATCTGCTCCTCCTCACTTCTGGGTTCTCATGCTCCATAGTGAGTGAATGAAGGTCGAGCCTCTCCTTTGTGTTGGGATGAGGACTTGGAAGTGAAGAGGAGCCGATCTCTGGGGAGCTCTGGAGTAGCAGCGGTTGGGAACAGGTGGGTAAGGGTAAGTTTTTTTTTTTTTTTTTTTTTTTCATCTGTTTTGTTAAAGTGGACAACCCCTGTATCGTCCATTGTCCAACTCCCCTTTTTTAATGTCCAGTATGGAGCTGGGGCTGGAAGAAAATTATAGTTAAAAATAATACACCTGAACTGCTGTTCGTTCCAGTAGGGCATCTGAATGTCTCCGCTGCAGCTTGTAATTGGCTGCGGCAGTCACATGTCCTTGCCCGACGGTTCTGTCTGGAGCCTTGACTTCTGAACGGTGACATCGGAAAGTTTCATACTAGGAGGGGAGAGAGGTTTTTGGACGGCACATCCTCGAAATATATGGTGATCTAATGCTTCTCTGCATATTTATTACCATGATCTTGAGGTTCTTATATTACTTTTTGATCAAACGGTATAAGATACTGCCCCCCACTTTCACGGCGACCTCTTTAAAGTGGGTCCCTACACTAATGGACATAGCACTGCATGGCGGCCACCGCCGCAGCAATAACCACACAAGCAAGGGTGGTGGGTGTTGGTGCTGTGTGGCGGCCATTGCTGCTGTTGTGCTATGCTTGTGGGGTGGTGCAGCCGGGGGGGGGGGGCACACTAGGCCTTGCAGCGGTGGTAAATAAAGCAACAAAGTAGGCAGCTCACCAATCCAATGTAGTGTGTGACACGGCCCTCTGCACTCTGGTCTAGAGCAAAAGTGAAGTTGCACAAAAGAAGAAATTGCCAGCCACCCTCCGGATGAGTAGAAAAAGCTATGTAGATTTAATGATATAAAATCATGTAAAGACATGGCCAGGACAGACGCTAACGCGTTTCGGGTTCCTCCGAACCCTTAATCGTAGCACAAATACAGTACACACATATGTCTACTTATATTACTGCACGTAACAAGACTCACCTGTGCGGAGAAGTAAAAACCGGAGAAACACCTTCCGGCCGCCGCGCTGGGATGCAATCCGGGTCACCGGCTCCCAACGAAAAACCCCGCCCCCTATTATTGGAGCGGTAGGAGTAGCATGACGGCCGGGCGAGGACACCCCCGGCCCTGCCCCCCGACCACGGGGTTGTGCCCCTTGCTTGTGTGGTTAATGCAGTGGCCACCCTGCAGTGCTATATCCATTAGTGTAGGGACCCACTTTATAGAGGTCGCCGTGAAGCGGCAGGTTTGATCAAAAGGTAGTCTAAGAACCTCATGTTCATTGTTATATTTTTTGCTGAGAAGCATTAGATCAACATATATTTTGAGGATGTGCGGCCCAAAAACCTCTCTCCCCTCCTAGTATCTGACAGTTTCACATGACTGCTGCAACAGGCCAAAGCCAGAAGGCCGGCAGTTCAGGGGGGTGTGTTTTTTTGTTTGTTTTGTTTTTTTAATTATTCCAGCCCCAGCTCTATACTGGCCATTGGAAAAAAAAAAAATGGGAGGTAGACAACCCCTTTAAATGCATACATGTCACTGCTCCGTTACATGTACGAGAATAGTTGCAGTAGAGCCTGTTGTTTTGTTGTTCTTTGATATATGGTTATTAGGCCTCTGCAATAAGCTGAAATATAATCATCTTTACTTTTTTTCTGCAGAAAACATTTGCTCCAAATATAATTGGGAGGAAGATAAAAGAAGAGTAAGGATCTGCACTTACCCTTTTAACACCTGTCTTCTTACACCTATACTAATTTACCAGTCTTTTAACTAAATTACATTTACATTATATGCACACACTATTGTGGTGGCGTTTTGCCCCATCAAAGTTAAAGTGGGTTTCACACTTCATAAAGATATGCTACCAAGATGTTGGGAACGCTAATTGAGGGCTTTCCATATACATTCCTCTTTTGATATTACCTTGGTCAGGAAATGTTCTCACAAGGCTCTCTAGGTCACCGTCCATATCTCCCTTCATGATTAGATCAAGAGCAGGGAGTGACGTCACCAGGATGGACGGCAGCTTGAGAACTGAATGTGTTCTCTCTAACAAACAAAGGAGATGAATTACTTTTGATTGTTTACATTGAGCTCTGTACTATAGATTACATCTTCTGCTCTCATTAGGAAAGCTGGGAATACAGCGCTGAGATTCTAATCACTGCTATAAAACCACCCACAGCCTGACTAAGAAGAGTGAGAAAGGGTTAATCTCAAGCTGCCGGTGGCTCTGTGAAACATCGTGGTGGGACAACCCCTTTAATGGCTGATAAGCATGCACAAAAAAAATCTTATGGTTCTGTCCTACAACAGGAAAAATTGCTGCACATGTATTCTGCAATATGCCAATAGTCAAATGTATATCATCCACCAGCAAATCTCTCATGTAAGCTATATACTGCTGCAGTGAGGAAGGACGCATCAGCTGGAGGCATTATTATGTAAAATAAGAAAAAAAATAAAGATTGGTCAGAGTTAATATAGTCAAGATCCAAATGCAGAATATCCCACACATGCTGGTTGACTGAATGTATATTTTAGAAAGTTTATACCTTAGAGGGATCCTTTCGCTAGTGGTTTGGTACCCTATAAGAAGTAAAGATATGATTGAGAAGCTGAGCTCTGTGATATTTAGGGTTTTTTATGATAGTGGGTGAGAGCGGTGCTCTGTGTTATATAGGGTTATATGATAGGGGAGAGAGATGAGTTTGTGTTATATTGGGTTATATGATGAGGGGAGAGGAGCTGAGCTCTGTGTTATTATTGAGTTATATGATTGAGGAGAGAAGTCTGAGCTTGTGATATATTGGGTTATATGATAGAGGAGAGAAGCTGGCTCTGTGATTTATAGGGTTATAGGATAGAGGGAGAGGAGCTCTGTGACTTATAGGGTTATATGTTAGAAGGAGAGAAGCTGAGTTCTGTGATTTATAGGGTGTATATGATTATAGGGAGAAGCTGAGCTCTGTGATATATAGGGTTATATGGATAGAGGGCGTGAAGCTGAGCTCTGTGATTATATAGGGTTATATGATAGAGGGAGAGAAGCTGAGCTCTGTGTTATATAGGTTATATATAAAGGGGAGAGAATGCTGAGCTCTGTGATATTATAGGGTTATATGATAGAGGGAGAGAAGCTGAGCTCTGTGTATATAGGGTTTTATGACAGGAGGGAGAGAGGCTGAGCTCTGTGATATATAGGGGGTTTTATGATTGAGGGGCGAAGCTGGCTCTGGATATATAGGGTTATATGATAGAGGAGAGATGCTGTGCCTCTGTGATTTATAGGGTTATATGCTAAAGGGGAGAAGCATGAGCTCTGTGATTTTTAGGGTTTTATGTTAGAGGGAGAGAGGCTGAGCTCTGTGATATATAGGGTTATATGATAGTGGGAGAGAAGCTGAGCTCTGTGATAATATAGGGTTATATGATGGGGAGAGAAGTGAGCCTCTGTGATATATTGGGTTATATGATAGAAGAGACGAAGCTGAGCTCTGTGTATTATAGGGTTATATTATAGAGGAGAGAAGCTGAGCTCTGATATTAGGGTTTATATGATGAGGGGATTGGAGATGCTGAGCTCTGTTGATAACTATAGGGTTGTATGATAGAGAAGCTGAGCTCTGATTATATAGGGTATATGATAGAGGAAAATGAAGAGAGGAGCTGAGTCTGTAATTATATAGGGGATATATAATAGAGGAGAGAAGCTTGAGCTCTGCGATATATAGGGTTATATGATAGAGGGAGAGAAGCATGTGCTCTGTGACTTATATAGGGTTATATGAGATGAGGGAGAGAAGCTGAGTCTGTGATATTTAGGGTTATAATGTTAAGGAGAGGACGCTGAGCTCTTTTGATATATGGGTGATATGATAGATGAGAAGAAGCTGGCTCTGTGATATTAGGTTGTATGATTGTGAAGTGAGCTCTGTGATATATAGGGTTGTATGATAGAGGGAGAGAAGTTAAATTTCAACACCTGATTCTTTTACTTTTGTAAGGCTAAGCTGCCTGCAGTGTGGCTGCGGCTCTCTTCTCTTATAGATGGAATATCTTTTGGCCATCAGCTGTTAGAGGCATTTAGGCACCATTAGTAATATGGGTCCTTCTACTAGGAATTCGCCCTCTAAGGCTATGTTCACATGGCGTAATTGCGGTGTGTACGGTACGCCTCGCAATACGTCGGGTGATTTGGGAGTCGCGCTGATCAGCGCATACTCCCGAAGCAGGGGGTAGACATGCATTACTCGTGGCACGTAATCGCTGCGAGTAATTGACATGTCACTTATCTCCCCGTGCGTACAATATGATCGCTTGTACGCGGGGGGGGGGACCGTAATCCATATTTTTCTAAAAACTATATTACCTCCTTGGATTGGGAAGCCCAAAACCCCGACTCCGACTCCTAATTTCCCAAAACTCCCACTCTGATTCCCTCATACACGGGGCTGTTTAAGTGATAACTTTTCTGTGTAAAATGGGCCCATCTGGGTGTTTATACCCTTTTGAAAAATAATCAAGCTATTTGGTAGAACAGACAATGACAAGCAAAAGGGTAACAAAGTTTTGTCTTTTGAACACTTTGGGTAGGTTAAAAAAACTGTTTGTATCCAAATCCCTTTTGCACCAAATTTTGGGAATGTGTAGAAGAGCCGGGGATCAGATTTTTGGGAAGACCCGCTTAAAGATTCAGAGCCCAGAAGGATTCAGGCAACTGAAAACCAAAATTTGGGTTTTCCCAAAACCACAAAATAATACAAATTAAAAAGGTTGTTTCACTACACTGATTCATCTTACCTCAGTCCTGTTTTCTTGGTTTCATTTTGAATTCAGGGGCATGTTTACTGGCTTCCACTAGGCTGCCGTATAAGTAAGGTCTGTAGCTATAGCAACCAGTGCTGGCAGCTGGCAGCCTATCAGGAGACATCAAACAGGTCTGTAGCTATAGCAACCAGTGCTGGCAGCCTATCGGGAGAGATCACACAGGTCTGTAGCTATAGCGACCTGAGGAGCTGATGCAGCTCATACAAGAGGGATATACTAGGAAAGGTAGGACACTGTTAATGGACACATATTGCTAAGTGACTTGTTTTTACAAGATCTTTAACATAAAAAGTCATCCTTGTAGTGAACAACCCCTTTAACACTTTGATTTTAGTAGCATAACTGTTACTAAGCAGATGCTAAATACTTGCAAGTCAAATTTATGTATAAGATCGGTAAGATGACTGTATATAAAATTACAGTAGCCTCATGTACAAAGCTGTAGTGGATGGAGAGATATGGAGCCTGAAAGTCACAATTTCAAAACATTGTTACCATTTTGCTTGTCAGTGTAAAATATATTTATTGGATATGACTTTAGGACACACAAAAATTGTAAATATGCAAAACCCTGCAGGAACATTTGTGGAGTCTCTGAATTTGTTCTGAGAAATAGTATTGCCTCCATCAGATCCTGCATACATGACCTCACATCTGAACTCATTATTTCCAGGCTAGAGAACGGCCTCTCTACATTAACTTGGGTTGGGCGCAAAGCGGTGCCCACAGGGGCCACATCTCTAACAATGTCAGGATATAAAGGAATTGCCTCAGCCACAGTCAGTTTTGGTGAATGGTTGAACTCTTCTACGTCTTTGAAAACAGGTGAAAAATTTTTGCTGAAATCTGTTTGCCATGGGAGCAGATTCTTTTCCCCTGGAGCAGCACTTTGCCTGCTCCATGTCATCAATGCTGAAGATATGGGAGCAGTAACACTGGCCGGACCCAATTCCTCTTGCTCTTTGCATCAAACTAACTGGACCAACTTATTATATATTTTGGGAGTCGGAGTTGGTCCATTTTATGACGACTCCGACTCCTGCAAAATAGCCACCGACTCCACCTCCACAGCCCTGATTACCGTACTTGCGGTGTGCACCTCGCCGTGTATTTGCACTTACCGTATTTTTCGGACTATAAGGCGCACCGGACTATAAGGCGCATTAACATTGAGCACATTAACATTGAGCGCCGTTCATATAAAAGGCGCACCGGACTATAAGCGCGGCACATTAATGAAACAAAGTTCAGAGCGAAAGCCAAACTTTATTCAACACTTTCACAATAACTCTAAACTTGTAAAGTTGTAAACAAAAATCAATGCCGTATTGCCGCCGCGGATTGCAGCTGCAATACGGCCGGATTTACAATGGTCCTGCCACTTATTGTGCCTTATTTCGCGACGGAATCACCTGCTGTAAAGAATGGGTTGTAAATCCGGCGCGAAATACGCGCCAGTGGCACTGATTTGCAACTGATTTGCAACTGATTTGCAACTGATTTCGGAACGTATTACTATTGTAAATCATTGCAAATCAGTTACAAATCAGTGTCACAAAAATTAGCTGTAAAACGTTCTGAACAAAGACTGAAAACTGAAAACTGAAAGTGAAGAATTGATTCATATATAAGGCGCATCGGACTATAAGGCGCACTTTCGATTTCTGAGAAAATCTTAGGCTTTTATGTGCGCCTTATAGTCCGAAAAATACGGTAATACGTGGCGAGATGCATGCCGAATTTACGCCGTGTGAACATACCCTAAAAGCTAGAGAAGAAAGTTACTGCAAATAACACCTGTCACTTTGGTGGACTAGGTGACACATTGAAATATATGATGTACCACAACCAAAACCTGTATAATGGGGGCCTTGTGTATGAAAAGGTCTAGCAGAAAGACTGACCATTTTGCCCATAGAAACCAATAAGAGCTCAGCTTTATATGAAATGAAAGCTGAGCTCTGATTGGTTGCTGTGGGCTCTGATTGGTTACTATAGCCTGATGTCGTGGCTCTGATTGTTACTATACTCTGATTGGTTACTATGGGCAACAAGGACAGTCTTACATACATAAGTTTCATACATAAGGCCCAGGATTCCAGCCTCCACTAACAGCAGGAATCTTAAAAGTGATAATGAATGGAAACGTTTGCAGAACTTTTCCTACTTTTGTATTTTATTCTTTTCATCCTTTTACTCTGACAAAGACCAAAAGAAGAGATATCTGTGAAAGTCGAGCGGACCGAACGCAACAGAGACCGACGGGATGGACCCGGCAGAGGGCGCGGGAGACCGCAAGTCATCCAGAGTCACTCCATCTTCGAGCAGGGACCTGCAGAGCAGCTCAAGAAGAAAAGTAATATGTTCGGGAGGGAGTTGGTTGCTTGAATGGTCCAGAGATGTGCGACGCGAGCGCCCTCTGGTTCTGTCAGTTCTCTAATGGTACCCTTGCTTTGCCTGTAGCTGCCTGGGATGGACCCTCAGATTCTGGTGATCTTGGACCTTCTCACATCATTAACATAAAACGCGAAAAAAGGGAAACTGAAGAGGAGACAAAACAGATCCTTCGAATGTTGGAAGATGACAAGGTATCAGCAGAATCCTTCCGTACATCCGTGATGACATACTTGTACACCTTAGTGTTTTCTGGTGCATCGCTCATCCACTCTCTATAGTTTTTAGATGACCCAGGATTGAGGAACGATGCCCAGAACCGGCCTGTCCAGCTCCCTCTGGCACTTTCAGGTTGGCTCTTCCGAGATGAAGAGGAGGAAGAAGATGTTAAGCCCATAGTGGGTTTCCCCAAAGAGGAAAAGATGGAAGTGGATTCTTCATCTATCAAAGGTGGGCAAAATAGATGAGTCCTCTGTCTAATATATGCATTGGGATATCAGGAACCCACCATGATTCATGAATTTATCGCTTATGTTCAGAGTTAAATGTTAAAGGGGTTTTGCCACAATCTCATTTCATACGTCCTGCATCCAGCTCTTCAGCTCTGTGTGCTCAGAAGGAGGAGTGTGTGATTTGTTTGAATTGCCTATCATGTGCCCCTGCAGGATGACAGCACCAGGCCTTTCTTCTCTTTAGTCAAATAAAGGTCAGTTTATGTGTAGAACTGTAAGTAGCTACATTGTTGCTCAGAGGTAAAACTTTTCCCTCCAAGCACAAGGGTCCTCGGTTCAAATCCTTGCAGGAACCAAACCTGTGGATTTTTTTCTCTTTATCAATGCACAGACCTGATTGAGGTATGTGCATTGATTTTTTTTTTTTATTTATTTGCACTGTTTGACTAATTACTGAGGAGTATAGAGGACAGGAATAGAATGACAGCACCTGGGGTTAAACACAGTAGCTTCCTGAGAGGAGAGGGGATGTCTGACCAGGAGTGAGGAGCTCTCAGTCTTGGTTGTATCCCCTGGAGATGAGCTGTAAACGATGGATCACTAAAGGAGCAGCTAAGACAAAAACGGTGCAGAATTTTTAATAATGATGAACGGTGAAAATTTTTATTATTTAATTTACAAACTTCCCACGTCAATTTTACTTCATGGCAAAACCCTTTTATGGATGGTCTGTTGTCCACTTTGCTTCATACTTGGGGTGGCTGAGATTTGGATAAGTCACCTGGACTCTAAAAATAAAAAAAACATGTGTCGAAAGATGTTTTTCCTCTTCACAGTGAAGGAAGAACCTATGGAAGATGATGAGGGTTTATTGAAGAGTGCTGTCCCCCTATGCAAAGCTCCAGCAGTGAAGAAGCCCCCGGAGAGGAAGGATGTATCTCTTCCAGAGTTACTGGAATCTCTGCAGGTGTCTGGGGAAGATACTCTGTTTTTCATGCAGCTCCCGGATACTCTCCCAGGACAGCCGCCCACCCAAGATTCCCGGCCTGTTAGGAGTGAGGTGCAAAGTGAAGACGGCCACATGTTGCTAGTGAAGGACAAAAGTCAGGTGTGTGTGACTGTGTAGTTAGCCATATACCTATAGTAGCCATCTTTCTCTCTCGTAAATTCGCCTTTAAAGAGCAGATGAATGGGCTTGTTTTATCAGAAGGAGGGAAAACAAAGGATTGGATAGGTCACAGGTTGAAGCGTTGCTCCCATTTCCAAACTTCCCGGTTATTAGACGAGGATGAGCCAGCTGCCGAGAACGGAGAGGTGACCGTGCATGCATGGTGCTCTCTGGTCAGTTCTATGGGAGTTCTGAATATAGCTGAGCAGGAATGCCCGACTGAACTCAGAAATACAAAAGCACTTGAGTCCGGCTCACCAAATAGATCTTGCAAAAACAAGTCACTTTGCAATATGTGTCAATTAATAGTCTCCTACCTATTCTGAGATATCCCCTCTTGTATGGGCTGCATCAGCTCCTCAGGTCGCTATAGCTACAGACCTATTTGATCTCTTCTGATAGGCTGCCAGCACTGGTTGCTATAGCTACAGACCTGGCTTCTACCGCAGCCTAGTAGAAGCCAGTAAACAACGCCCCTGAATTCAAAGTGAAACCAAGAAAATAGGACTGAGGTAAGATGAATCAATGTAGTGAGACAACCCCTTTAAAGTTGTCCAATGTCTTCACGTATAAAATCCATGTTTATTGAAGCTACACAGGTTTAAAAAAAAAAAAAAGACATACAAGACAAGAAACTGACACGTTTCAGGCCAATAAGCAAAGGCTCTTAGTCTTTGCTTTTGCTTTATGGCCTGAAACATGTCAGTTTCTTGTCTTGTATGTCTGTTTTTACCTGTGATGCTTCAATAAATATGGATTTTATATATAAAGATGCTAGAATGATTTTAGAACTCCTATTGAAATAGACAGAGACGGACATGCACAGCCACCTCTCTTTTTTGCATGTAGATATTTTTTTTTGAAGGGGCGGGGGGGATTTTTACCTGCACCTATCGGACACTAATGGCAGAACCTATCTGGCCCCTGCGTTCCTTGGCAGGAATCATCCGTACGTAGACAGGTTGATGGGTATAGTTAGACTCCCATGCATGGATTGTTGGTATACTGTTGCTTGCACATGTATATGAATGTGTTCTGCCTTCTGTATGTGACTACTAGTCATCGGTATGGCTGCCCAAAGGACAACCATCTAAAGTGGTTTTTCAAAGATCATGATTTTAATAACTGATACTTGGGATAGTCTATTGCCATCAGAACATTGGGAGTTGATTCTAAGGGTATGTTCACACGGTGGGTTCAGTACGTGTGAATATACATTCTTAGATATGTGATTGGATCTGTCTCGAGGGCCCCAAACACGCATTTACCTATATGCAGTGTGATTTCCATTGCTTTCAATGTAAAATACACATCGGTGTTCAGACGAGTGATCGCGGATTCGTGTTCACTTGCGTCTTTCAGATCCGTCTTTCGGATACGTTCTAAGAATTGTCATGTCAATTCTTGGTCCGAAAGACGCAGCAAGATCCCTATAATAAACTATAGGGTGCGATCCTGCTGCAGCCAAAATGCATCCAAACACGCAGTGTGAACAAACCCTAGGCCACGCTGCCAGCTGTGTGAAGAAGCCTTGCTTGCTTGGGTAAGAGTTGCAACCTCTACTTTTTCCACATTGCTCCATGCACCTGCACATCGTACACTTAAAGGGAATGTGTCATCAGAAAATGACGTATTGTTTAACTCACATTTTTATGTTAAACACATTTTTTAGGAATTTTTGGTTGTTTTTTTTATTTTCCGTATCCCTTTCAGTATTTTTTAATAATGCTTAAGTCCTGCAGTTCTCACTTTGGCCACTAGGCCTAATAATCGTCTGACACTTCTTGTTCTGTAGAGAGCTTTTCAGCAGTCTGCTCATTATCAGCACAAGCAGGGTCAAACTGAAAGGAGACACCAATGTGTACAGATAACACAGCATCCACCAGTCACAAGAGGAGATGTCACAGCTCCCCCTCTCCCATCCTTCACAGTGAAAACTATCCTATACAAGTCTATGGGACAGAATCTGTCTTAAGAATCCTATGTGCATGAAGCTGCTGAAAAGCATCTCTCTGCTATTAAAGCAGTGCAAGCAAGAATGTCTTCCCCACAATCATATCTAGACGGCCGAATAGAAAAATCTACAATCGGGAAATAAAAACGACTGAGAGGAAAAGCAAATGGATCAGGGGCTTGGTTTAATAAAAAAAATAAAATAAATTGGCGACAGATTCCCTTTAAAGAGAACCTGTCACATAGTTTATGCCCCCCTTGCTGAGGGCAGTACAAGCTAGTGTCAGACCTGCTGTTTCCAGCACTGTGCCCCTTATTCTGTAAGATGCTGTAGTTTTCGAGTATTTAATGCTCAAATCTGCAGTTTTCAGCCAGAAAAGAGTCAAATAGTCCGTTTTTTTAATTCCCCGCCCACCTGAGGCTAGCCCCGCCCGCCCCAACTGATAAACCTATTACTTTGAATAGGTAGAAACAGGTGAATAACCGTCAGTGGGCGGGGCTAGCCTTTGGTGGGCGGGGCTAACACCTGCTCATGAATAAGATTTGCACATTAAATACTCAAACTCCAGCATCTTACAGAATAAGGGACACAGCGCTGGAAACAGCAGGTCTGTCACTAGCTTGTGCTGCACTCAGCAAGGGGGCATAATCTATATGACAGGTTCCCTTTAACCCCTTAACGATCTTCGACATGTGCATACGTCCTGGACATCGTGCGAACTCTAAAGCAGAGTTCGCACGATCGCTGCGGTGTGTCCGCTGTATATTACAGCTGACATCCCGCAGCATCGGCTCCGAGCAGAGATCACTCGGAGGGGTGGAGGGGGGGGGGGGGCGGGTAACCCCTTAATTATCGTGACTGATAGGTCGCAATAACTAAGGGAGACGCAGGAGGAGATCGCTGTCGGCAGTAGCAGCCGCACGATCATGCAGGATATTGCTGAACTTGCAAGAAATTGTGTAACGAAATTTGGGGGCTTTGTTTCCAGGATTCCTTGTAAAAATGAAACATTTTAAGCTAAAATTGCAGATTGTTGGAAAAAAATTAATTTTTAATTTTCATAGCCTAATGCTAAAAAAAAGGTTTGTGAAACACCTGTGGGGTCGATTATACTCACTGCACCCTTGGATATATTCCTTAGGGGGTGTCATTTCCAATATGGGGTCTTTTAGAGGAGTGTATTAAGTTTTAGCACCTTAGGGCGTCCGCAAGCCTGAAATGGCGCCTGAATAAAATTGAAAATGAGACTCCAATGTCCAGTAGGTGCTCCTCCTATTCTGAGGCTTGTGGTTGAGCTACATAGCTCACTAGGGCCACATATGGGATATCACTGAAAACGGCATAATCTAGGGAATCAATATTAAGCTGCATTTACCTGGACTCATCTACCATGTTCCAGTGAATAATGGATAAAAATTGAAAATCTGCAAAAAAAAAAGTGAAATTTTGCTACTAATTTCTGTGAAATATCTAAAGGGTTAACAATATTCCTAAATGCTGTTAATACTTTAAAGGGTCTAGTTTCTTAGATTAAGTCATTTACGGGGGTATCTACCATACAGGCCCCTCAAAGCCACATCAGAACTGGACTGGTCCCCCAAAAAATGTATATTGCAAATTTTCTTGAAAATGTGAGAAATTCTAAATTTCTAATCCCCTTAATGTCGTAAAAAAATAAAGACATTTAAAAAATGATGCCAACCTATAGTAGACACATGGTAGATACTAGTTATAAACTATTTTGTGGTGAATAATTATCTGTCTTGCAAGCAGGAATTTTAGAATTTTTCCAAATTTTCATGAAATTTTGATATTTTCCACAAACAAACAAGGATTGTATGGACCAACATCTCTTACTAACTTAAAGCACAATGTGTCACGAGAAAACGATCTCTGAATCACATGGATAGGTAAAAGTGTCAAAAAGTTATTCTCACATAAAGTGACACATGCCAGATTTCAAAAATAGGGCTGTGTCAGGAAGTCCAAAACTGGCTGGGTCCTTAAGGGGTTAATATTAGCTGTGCACAGTATTGCAGTTTGTCCCAGGCTGCAATCCCCTGTGTAGCCACTACTAAGTTTATATTGTGCAGGTGTAGTGGGTCCAGTAAACCACAGAGAAGTCGCAGCGTCCATTTCAAGTAGCTGATGGATGAGAGTGCCCCCCATCGTTCTGATGTTGAAGGCCTTTCCTACGAATAGGTCATCAATATTGTACAGACACAGTAACCTCTTTATAATGCATGGCTTGTCCATAGAATCACAACCCGTGATTGCATCACTTTGATGACTATCTCTATTTCTGTAGGGAGGAGTGGCTGCCTCCATTTTGGATTTTGCACCCCACCCAACTTCTCAGGTTTTAAATCAGTGCAGTGTGCTTTGAAGCAGGTATCTTCGCTCCCTGAAGTGTGCTGGTCTGAACAGGAGCCAATAGAGCCAACAATAGCGTAGGACCCACCTGCATTTGAGGTCCCCTTGAAGATTGGGAGGTGGGCTTAAGCAGTTTTGGCCAAAAGTGTGAACTAAGAACCTCAAAATTTTTTCCATGTATCCTAGTTAGCAGTAATGCTATTTCCAAAATTCCTATGTCCCTTTTGATAGTTTCTTTAGTCCATAGTGTGCCACTGTTTTTCTTTAATTTGAATATATGTATATATTGCTGTCACACCAGTGTGCATTTGTGCTTTTTTTGATGTGCAAAACCAAATGTTGCTTTTGATTATCTCTATTTCTGGCACGCTCAGTTTCTATGAAACGGTCATACGCTGATGAGAAATATTGGAATACTGTTTTCATCTGCTCGTTACTAATAGGAGGCAAGTGCAGAGGAGAACTGCTCCCTGAAGGATCTGTCTGAGGGTCAGATCGGGAAACTAGTCATGCGGAAATCGGGCAAGGTGCAGCTTGTCCTGGGAAAGGTCACTCTTGATGTCACCATGGGAACATCATGCTCCTTCTTACAGGTAATGACACCGACGACAGCAAAGCTTGCTCTAGGCTTAAGTCAAATCCTTTGAATGTTTTATGAAGTTGCAAAAATGACTAGTGAACAGTTCTCTGTGGTTCATTACCCAGGAGCCCCTTCTCTCAGTGCCATTGTGGTATATGGCTAATGAGCTTAATGATGGGTTAAAGGGGTTTTCCAGGTTTAAAGACCCATTTTGTATACCCTCATAAGTTATTCTTAGTTAAGTGTTTGTCAGGGTGGAGAAAAATTGAAGACATCCCACAGATTTGCATAAACACTGTGAAAAACCTACCACGTCTCTTTACAGTTTACTACAGATTGCTGGAGATCCCATCAGGTTATAGTCAAGGGATCTTTCTAACAAGTAGGATTCCTTTAAGCTTAAAGGGGTTGTCTCACTACAAAGATTAGCTTTCAAAATGTAGGGAACACTAAATGAAGACGTTTTCCAAATATATTGCGTTGTTCATCTTTTTTTTGTTAAGGAGCTACAAGTGATTTTATCACCTTGTGTGATCTCTCTGGTTCCCCAAGGGACCGACCTGTGTACATCTTCTCTCCTGCTGTTTGTTCTATCTGATAGCAGGGAGTGACGTCCTCACACAGGTCAAGGTCAGCAGTATGAGAGCTTGTGTTTTATCTGATCTTTCAGACAAAAGACTAATTACTCTACTGTTTACATTAGCTCAGCAGCTTCTCCAGACCTCAGAGAAGGTAATTTAGCTAACCTAGACTGATAAACAGAGAGGTCTGAATACACGGAGCTCATATGCTAATTACAGACAGCTTGACCAGGAAGTGACAGAGCAAAGCAACATTATTTCATTCATGCAACCTATGAAACTTTGAGATGAGATAACCCCTTTAAAGCTCAAGTAGGTATAACCCTCCCAAAAAGTGATGGCATACTTCATCTGACCCATGGGACCATCATAATTAGGGGAATGGGTGCTGCATTGATTACCTCTCTTCCTAGTGCTCCACAACTCCATTCAAGTGAATTGGGTTGACTTCTGTTCCCTGCACATTTGGGTGGCTGTACAAAGAATAATGGTAAATAATTGAGGGGGCTCCTGCAGGTGAGACACCCACTGATCACAAGGTGATGGCAGATTTTGTCTCCATCATCCTGGGAATGGGTGCATCACTGATTTCCTCTTTCCATGGGGCTTCACAGCTACATTCAATAGGGCCGGTTTCAGTTCCCTGCACACCGGGGTAGCTGGGAGCACTGCTAAGCAAAAAATCTCTCTGAATGATTTTGAGGGTCCCACAGGTCAGACACCAATCAAAAGCTATGCCCACATAACAAGTAGGAATCAACGCAGATTGCAACTTCAAATCCTCGTCTAAAACTGAAAGTAAACCATTCCCATTGACCGCAATAGAAAATATGCTTTGTAATTCATACAACACATTTTCGATGGCTGGTTTTATTGTTGTACAAAAAACTTTAAACATGTTCATTCTTCTGCATAATGCGTTAATTGCATGGAAATTTACTATTGATGTTAAAGGGGTTTTGCAAGGAGGTGCCTTATCTGCTAAGAAACAATTGTAAACGAGCCACACTGAGCTGAGAGAGCGAGAGACACAGCCAGAGCACAGAGCCATGCATAAGGGATCGTGTGAAATGTTCACTCAAATAATAACACTACAACTAGTGGATTCTGTATACAAAAGACAACACCTTTTCTCCACAGCAGCTTGAAAGCTCCTTCATGTTCCCTGTCATCAGATAAAGCAGGGATCTACTCAGATAATCACACTACAACTAGTGGATTCTGTATACAAAAGACAACAATTTTCAAACCCGGTGCCTTTCATCAGATAAGAAGTGTGCTCTGCGCAAGCCCAGGCCAGCAGCTCTTGTCAGGTCATATCTAATAGAAGCTTTGAAGTAACTAAGGGCAGGTAAGGCAGCCTGTAGCTCTCTCAGGCTGCAATTTTTGTAATCGCATATATTTAGAAAAGTGATTAAATACCTATTTTGGAGGATCCCACGTCAACATTACATCATGGCAAATCCCCTTTTAATAGGGATGAGTAAAAAAAAGTGCCCCAAACATTATGTGGTATTTAAAGCGGATCCACGTCCAAAACCACGTAGGAATGAATGGGAATGTAAACCGCAAATAAGAATGTGAAATACCCGTCGAAAAACCCTGTTGTCCAACGCGGCTTTCGACGGCAGAATCCGACGACTAAATTTTTGTCGTGTGGATGTACCCTAAATTAAACGAATCAATTACACAATACTTTATACAGCTCAGAAAATAACTTATTTAAAAGGAAAGGCATTCTCAATATATATATATATATAAAATATAAAATATATATATATATATATATATATATATATATATATATATATATATATATATAATGAACCAGATACTGATACATATATTTTTTTTTATTCTTAAGCTTTTGTCTACACTGCATAGTTTTACGATCGTATTTTCAGAGCATTTAGGATTTTCAAAGCACTGGATAGACTATTGTGAGTGAAGTCCCATAGACTACAATAGAAAAGATGAGCTGTAGTCTGCACAGCTCGTCTTTTCTACGATCGTCTTTCGGCGCTGGTGTATTATACAACATGTTGTTGAATATATCAAAAAAGAGCAACAATATGAAACCAAACCTAAACCGCACTTACAATGTATCAACAAAAGAAGGTTCCAAACAACAACCCAAAAATGGTTTGAAAATCCATATCTTTATTAATAATTAATTAAAAAATAATCACACTTAAAAATTCATCATTTAAAAGACCAATAGTAGCCAAGTACTTCACATTTGCTACTATTGGTCTTTTGAATGAATTTTTAAGTGTGATTATTTTTTAATTAATTATTAAGAAAGATATGGATTTTCAAACCATTTTGGATTGTTTGGGAACCTTCTTTTGTTGGTGTGTTGTACAGTATGCTGGCGCTTTTAGTTTTTTCATCGTCTTCCCGTACAATACAATTGTATGGTCAACGTAAAAAAAAACAAGAACCGACCGTGTTTTTTGCGCAAAACATGACAAAAATCGTGGTCGTGCATTGGAAAGAAAACGGTCGCTTTCGGCTGTTTTTTGGCCGATTCAGTGTAGCCATAGCCTTATCTGCTTTTATTTTCTGACTATAGATTTTTTTTATTTTTTATTCTAGTTTCTGTATATGGGAGCAGCCATCTTGCCTGAGCTATTTTCGGCAGCTTTTAAAGATATACTTCAGGGTAGCTGTATTGACATAGAAGCCAACAGTAGTGGACTCACTGACTTCTATGGGAGAATGTTGTAGACATTAGGGCACGTTTATCACTAGTGTCTAACTGTAAGATAGTTTTAAGTTAGACCAAACAGTCTTACAATGCTACACATTTATCATAGTGTTGATAAATCTGGCGCAGGTTATTACTGTCTAGTCTAACTTTCAACCACCATTAAGTTGGCTTACTTTTATGGCACTAACTGTAACAAAATTCTGGTGAATTTTTGGCACATGTTAAGCCATGCCCCTTTTACGTGAAACCACGCTCCTGTTACCGAGGCCACGCTCCTGTTGTCGGACGAGGCGCAAAACCTGAAAACGCTCTAAATCACATAGTAAATGTGGTGCAAAGCATGGATGATGTCATTTTTGGTGCCCATTTTTCCAGAATTCTGGTGCAACTGCCTTGACAAATATGCCTCAATGTCTAGGAAATCTAGGAAAAAGTCGCAGTACAGGGAGGGGAAGGAGAGGAGCTGTGCACATCACCTATTGTGAATGGTGTGTTACCTATACATTGTGGCATCTTTCAGGAAATCCTGCCTGTGATGATAATGAAGAGACTGCTGAGAAGTGATCTCTAAGGCTATGTTCAAACGGCATAATTGCGCGACATAATTACGCCCCGCAATTACGGCGGGACTTCGGGAGCTTGCGCCGACTCCCGCTGGGCGGAGGGGCCGGCAGTGTATTCGCCACCAGTAATTGACATGTTGTATTGTCCGAGCGGGGAGAGGAGGCGTAATCCATAGTTCTCTATGAGATCACTTCCCGGAGCCGTCTGTGACGTCACGACGCCCACAATGCATTGTGGGCATCGGGACTGACAGTTGTCATGGCGACCAGTACATAGCAACAATGCTGTGTACTGGTATGCCTTCTAACAGCAATCTTCAGAAGATTGCTGTTACTAATCCCCTATGGGGAAAAGTAAAACAAAGTGTAAAAAAGTAAAACACAAATATGAAAAATAAAATAAAAACACGTACACCGTCCTTTTCCCCTTTACAGACGCCAAACGCCCCAAAAATAAATAAAGTACCCATATTTGGTATCGCCGCGTGCGTAACAACCTGTCCTATAAATGTGTCATATTAATCCGTACGGTGAACACTGTTAAATTTTTATTTTTTTTTAAAAAAAACAATCAAAGAATTGCGATTTTTGTTCATCCCGTAGCACATAAAATGGAATAAAAAGCGATCAAAAACTCATATAAACTCCCAAATTTGTACCAATTAAAAGCAGTTCATCCCGCAAAAAAAAAGTCCTTACACTCTCTCTTTTATACGGAAAAAAAAAAAAAGTTATGGCTCACAGAACACATTGATGCAAAAAAATTTTTTTACACAATAAAAACAAATTTTTTTTTTTTTTTTTTTAAAGTGCTTCAACATAAAAACACTATATAAATTGGGTATCCCTGTAATCATATCAACCCACAGAGTAAAACTAATATGTCATGTATAATGCACAGTGAGTGCTGTTAAAAATAGAAAATACTACTAAGATTCCATTATTTTCTTCACCCTGCCTTCCAAAAACGGATTTAAAACCGATCAAAAAGTCTTGTCCCCAAAATAATGAAACCAATAAAAACGTCAACTCATTCCACAAAAAACAAGCCCTAAAAAGCTCCGTACACAGAAAAATAAGAAAGTTATGGCTCTCAGACTATGGCGATGCAAAAACGTGTTTTCCATTTCGAATAAAAGTGTTTTTATTATGTAAAAGCAGTAAAACATAAAAAATATAAAAATTTGGTATCACTGTAATCGTA
Source organism: Phyllomedusa bahiana (assembly GCA_025379985.1). NCBI lineage: Eukaryota > Metazoa > Chordata > Amphibia > Anura > Hylidae > Phyllomedusa > Phyllomedusa bahiana. Next base: position 40,845 of record JAODAL010022629.1, read on the forward strand.
TTGACCTGCTGAGTTAAGCTAGGATGTCAATTATACCACACAGTGACTGCTGTAAAAAATAAAAATAAAAAACACTACCAGGAATGCTGTATTTTGTCCAAAATGTCTCACAAAAACCCTTAATGAAAAGTGATCAAAGCGTCATATGCACCCATAATGGTACTAATAAAAGGGACAACTCATCCACAAAAAAAAAGGGCCCTTTAATTGGCTCCGTATACAGAAAAGTAAAAAAGCTATGGTTGTCAGAATAGGGCAACATAAAAACGCAATTTTTTACAGACCTATTTCTATTGAGTAAAAGTAATAAAACATAAACTATATAAAATTTATATCATTGTAATTGTAACAACCCCCATAGTAAAGTTATCCTGTTATTTATCTAGTACGGCATATGTATATGTAAGAATGAAGCCCAAAAAACAATGGTGGAACTGCGTTTCCCCCCCCCATTTTCATAGCCCAATACTGCAAATAAACTATGGAACACCTGTGCGCCCAAAATGCACAGTACACCCCTAGATGAGATCCCTGAGGCGTGTTGAATCCAAAATGGGGCGACTTCTGGAAGGTTTCACCTGTTCTGGTACTTTGGGAGCTTTGCAAATGCGACATGGCACCCAAAAAACCAAAAATCTGCGTTCCAAAAGCCAAATATCTCCCTCCATTGTACCCCCTGCCATGCGCCCAAACAGCAGTTTACACCCACATGTAGGGTATTGCCGAACTTGGAAGAAATTGTGTGACAAATTTTGGGTGCTTTTTTTTTTCCAGGATTCCTTGTAAAAATGAAACATTTTCAGCTAAAATTGCAGTTTGTTGGAAAAAAATAAATTTTTCACTTTCACAGCTTAACACAAAAAAAAATTGTGAATCACCTGTGGGGTCGATGTACTCACTGCACCCCTGGATATATTCCTTAAGGAGTGTAGTTTCCAATATAGGGTCTTTTTAAGGGTGTTTATTAAGTTTTAGCACCTTAGGACGTCTGCAAACCTAACACCTCTATCCCCTGATGAAGCCAGTTAGCTGGTGAAACATGTTGGGGAGGTCAGGCATGACATTTTAATTTGTGATTTTCTACCTGTGCTGTGCTGTTCTCTTCAGTTATATGTATTGTTATTCAGTTCTTTATTTTCCATATTGTTGCTGAGCTGCCATCTGCTGACCAGAATTTACTTGTGCTCCCTCTGTCTTTGTTCATAAAGTTTTGTCAAAGGGGGTGTGTTTTTGAGCCCAGTGCTAGTCACTTCCTGTAACTGCCATTTTTGCATCTTACTGTGACTGGAGCACATGTGTTGGGCTAGCAGAAGCATCAATTTCTGACCAGCAGCGCAGCAACAACAGTAGCTTCAGCAGCAGCAACACACTGCACCAAGGTTTATGCTATTTCAGAGATAGCCACAGTTCTGTATCAGTGATTATAGCTGTATTCAAGGTGAATAAACCACATTCTGTTTTCACATCACCGTGTTATTGCATCTAAATCTATGGCAGCTGCGTTTGCTCTGGTCCTGTCTGCTCCACATTTTGGATACGAAGGTAGGAAAGTCTCCAGTCACTACCGACCAGCCAGTTACACCTTCATTCGCCTCATGTGGGGACAGAACAGTCAGAAATTGCCTTACAGCCCAAGACCACAGTCAGAAGTCTCCCTAGCAACAAGCACATGTGCATACTACCTCACGTTGCTACGGCCACCCATATTTGAAAACCCTGCAATTCACTCAAATCACCCTGGGAATCTTATTCTGGTGCTCCATAGAAGCTGTGCTGCAATTTTCAACCCCTAAATCAAAAGTTGGTTTTCTTAAAGAGACGGTACACCTTAAATAAAAACGGCCAAAAAACAGTTTGTGCAATTCCCCAGTGCTGAAACACAGCAAAGACAACTTGATACTGATGATTTTGAAGAGCAGGAAGCAGAACTCACAATTCCAGCAGATCAAGTTATACGACCAAAACGCTATCTCAAACCGACACTAAAGGTCATTGAAAACTATCACAATATAAAAGATGAGCTCTGTGATAACCTGGAAGAGCGATGGGAACAAGTTACCTCCCTTATGTCGGGCTTTCATTCCTTCAAAGGTGATGTCGAGAGCTTGCAAGAAGATGTTGCACGGCTGAATACAGCGCACGAAAGATCTAAGCAGTTGCTGGCAAAGTATATCACCTTCTTAAAAGACTAATGTTGATGAAGCCTTAATGGAGCTGAACAAGGCAGAAACAGTGGAAAGAGAAAGAGATTTCATGGTGCAGAATGCCAAATGTAAAGCAGAACTCCGTATCTCTTATCTACAGGAGACCAGATCGCACAGATCAAATTCATCAAAACATTCGTCACGAACATACAAATCATCTTGCTCAAGAAGCTCAGTCCTGAGTGACAGAAGTATTGGCAGAAGCTCAGGCTAAAAGAGCAAGTGCAGAAGCAGAGGCTCGGGCTAAAAGAGCAAGTGCAGAAGCAGAGGCTCGGGCTAAAAGAGCAAGTGCAGAAGCAGAGGCTCGGGCTAAAAGAGCAAGTGCAGAAGCAGAGGCTCGGGCTAAAAGAGCAAGTGCAGATGCAGAGGCTCGGGCTAAAGAGCAAGTGCAGAAGCAGAGGCTCGGGCAAAAAAGAGCAAGTGCAGAAGCAGAGGCTCGGGCTAAAAGAGCAAGTGCAGAAGCAGGGGCCCTCGGGCTAAAAGAGCAAGTGCAGAAGCAGAGGCTCGGGCTAAAAGAGCAAGTGCAGAAGCAGAGGCTCGGGCTAAAGAGCAAGTGCAGAAGCAGAGGCTCGGGCTAAAAGAGAAAAGTGCAGAAGCAGAGGCTGGGGCTAAAAGAGCAAGTGCAGAAGCAGAGGTCGGGCTAAAGGAGCAAGTGCAGAAGCAGGGGCCCTGGGCTAAAAGAGCAAGTGCAGAGGCTCGGGCTAAAAGAGCAAGTGCAGAGGCACGGGCAAAAAGAGCAAGTGCAGAGGCTCGGGCTAAAAGAGAAAGTGCAGAGTCTCGGGCTAAAGAGCAAGTGCAGAGGCTCGGGCTAAAAGAGCAAGTGCGGAAGCAGAGGCTCGGATAAAGATTCTTCAAATAGAGATGGAAGCGAGCGATGAGCCAAGGTCTTGATCCAGTTTGCTTGCCACAGGAAACAGACAATCCAGTTGATCGCACCAGTGACTATGTGCTGACACAGTTATCTGCAGAGCCCCATGTCTCAGATGTGCCTTCTCAAGGACAGGTATCACAGGAAGATGGCTTTCAGGTGTTTTCTGGCCTAGTTCCACAGCGTGAGCAGCGGACATCAGAACTTCCAGAGGCTAAACCACAGCTCAACCTGCAGCAAACATTATTCTACCGGGAAACATCTCTCCCCCTTTTAAACGCCAGGCGACCCATACACCCCAGGGGTACCCCGAGTTGACCCAGCAACAAGCCGTGAGAAAGCAGATATATCTGAGTTCGCTAGGTACATGGTTAGCGGGGAGCTGATTAACACCAGTCTCTCAAAATTTGATGACCGTGCAGAGAGCTACAGAGTCTGGAAAGCAACCTTCAAAGCTGCCATTGCCAACCTTAACCTAACTGCAGAGCAGGAGCTTGATCTCATGGTCAAATGGCTGGGCCCAGGCTCTACCATTCGCATCAAGAGCCTCAGAACCGTCTATGTGGGACAAGCAGAAGCAGGTCTTGCCGCTGCCTGGCAGAGACTTGAACGTACCTTTGGCAGCGCCGAAGCGATAGAGAAAGCCCTATTCAAGAGATTGCAGAACATTCCACAGATCAATCTCAAAGAATTCCACAAGCTTCAGGACCTAAGTGATCTGCTCATGGAACTGGAACTCGCTAAAAGAGACCCTCGACTGTCTGGACTATGTATCTGGATACCGCCCATGGGGTGAATCCAATTGTTGTAAAGCTGCCTTACAGTTTGCAAGAGAAGTGGGCAACATCAGTCTCAAGATACAAAAGAACACATAATGTCACCTTTCCCCCGTTCATTCATTTCTGCAGGTTCATCGATGAGCAGGCCCAGATGAGGAATGACCCCAGTCTGACTTCCTGGAGCTCACACTGCAACTGCATCATCTTCAAGGGATGAAGGGGTCACACAGAAACCAGAGGGCTTTAAGAACAGTGTGAGAGTTAGAAAAACTAACCCGCCACCACCTGCAGCACCCACGGGTAACACCATACTAACTCGTCAGGAGACAAGTCCTTTAATCGTGAAGTCCCATTCATAAAAAACCTCACTCACTAAACAAATGCAGAGGTTTAGGTCCAAAACCCATACAGGGCGCAAAAAATCCCACTGGCTAGGGGTATGTTTCAGATGCTTGCGTTTATTGGAGATATGGCTAAGGACTGTAAATCCGCCATTAAGTGTGAGGAGTGTCACAGCGACAGACATGGCACAGCTATGCACCCAACCCCACTCACCAGCGATTCATCCACTGCAGTGACCAGTACTCCCGCTACAAGCCATGGCGGGGAGCCCCAGAAACACGCTAACACTGCCACAGATGTTTCATGCTCATGTTTGGAGGTATTTTGGAGAGAGCCAAGGGGACAAATGTTGTGCCAGAATATGTCTTATCAAGGTTTACCCCGAGAGGGCAACCAGAAAAGGCCGTAAAGATGTATGCAATCATTGGCGACCAAAGCAACCGGTCTTTAGCTGGACCTAAGTTCTTTGAAGCATTTGGGATCAAAGGACCCACAAAACCCTATACCTTAAATACCTGCTCAGGCAGCCTGGAGACTTGTGGCAGAAGAGCACAGGGATTCATCGCTTCTCCTGTCAACGGGGATACAGAGATACCCCTACCTACACTGATTGAATGGGACCATATACCCGATCACAGGGATGAGATTCCTACCCCAGAAGTTGCACTTCACCAACCTCACCTAAGGCAAACCCAGCCAGCGTTATCCCACCTTTTGGATTTGGCGCCGAGTTCTACTCTGCTTGGCAAGAGACAATCTTTAAAGGGGACATAAGGTGTGTCAACAGTGTAACGGTCCTGACTACGCCCGTACGCCCCGAGACTAGACTTGGGATGGGTAGGGCTTAGGAAATGTATGTTGGATCAATAGGAATTGACTCCTTTAAGATTTACGTGCAAGGGACGGACGCACATCTTACATCAAGCCGTTTCCCTCATCACTATGAGGTGAAAGAGAAGCTTCCAGACCTCATACAGCTGCCCGACATCATCCCTCCCCACTATGCTGACAATCTGGGGGGATCAGTGTTTCTCAAACTTTAAAGGGTGACGAGAAAGTAGCCTTGTCAGAAGAAGACAGAGAATTTGTCAAGATAATGGACAGTGAGTTTGCTAAGAATGAAACCGATCATTGGGTTTCTCCATTACCCTTCCGAGCTTCCAGAGTAAGACTCCCAAATAACCAGGGGAAAAAGCTTTGTCAAGATTTAACTCTTTTCAGCGTACCCTAAACAGCAAGCCTGAAATGAGAGAACATATTGTCGCATTTTTTGAAGAGAATATTCTGGAACAACCATTCAGAACCGGCTCCATCCTTAAAAAAGAATGAGAAGTTCTGGATACGGGCACATTGGGACTTAAACATCTCCTTCCAAGACACATCTTGCAGCCATGACAGCGACCTTCCCAGCATCATCTCCAACCTTCATCAGAGCCACCAACTAGTTATGCCCGAGAATCAGAAAAGAGAAATGTCCATTTAGCTCAGTTTTGAATCTACAGATGACTTCGTAGGCAAGAAGCGCGAATGCTCTCCCAATGGTAACGGCGATTACCCCCTCGAAAGCAAGACAACCCGAAGTGAGTCTCCAATGGAAAACTCTCAGACACCATTGCTGGAGGGGCCATTTGGGTCATTGACCCCCCTGAAGAGCACTACAGACATCTGATGTCAGCACTTAATGAGCTAGCAGTTTTGAGGAACAACAACAACGGCTGTACCAACTGGCCAACACCATGGCCAGTACAACCCACAGTGATCTGCTCCCGGGCACGACAAGAAGTGACAGCTGTTGTGGTGCAAAAGCCTGGACCAATGGAAGCTCACATATCCACCTCCAGTAACTCCTCTAGCCAGAGGAGGAAGCAAGGCCTGCGACAACAATGGGATACTTCCCACTTCATTGACAGAGAGATGTCTCACCCGCCTCCACTGCTGTCACCACAAAACGCCCCTCACATCACTTTGGGGCCACACCTGAGACCACCATTTCTTGGGGTGCCATCTGCATCGTGTCAGAGTCCAGGCTATGGTTCCTTGCAACTAGCCCAAGCTGAAATGTTTGCATGACAACAAGAAATTTAACGGAAGCAGAACTTGGCCAGACTTGAGATGTCGGCAGAAACTATCCGCCAAAAGGAGCTGGAGAATCTACACAGACAGCGACTTTTAGCTGGTGATCCCCTGACACTTCACCGGGTTTACCTCCTGACCATCCTGCACTCCGTAACATGCATGAGCTCTCTGAGGGCCACCCATTAAGAGGGGAACTTTCTAGAATGAACGCTATGCTTGTATTAAGGCATAATAAAAACCCCAATACTCTCTCTAATCATCAGGAGGTCCCCTTTGTGTGCTCCTCCCAAGGAATCTCAAAGTGCTAGGGAACAAGTCAAAAGTCTGCTCACCGGCTGGAGCCCCAAGGAAACCGTAGTGAAACAAAAGAACTCTTGGATCAACACACCCACCAAAGTCTGTCATTAGCTCCATCAGAGTCACCTACTCATCTTTTGGGACCAGGAATTAACAAAGGAGATGCAAAATATTTGCCCTCCAGCTCAGTGCCTCCACATCAGCCATTTCCCTGTGGTTTCCCCAATGTACTCTTCCACCCAGCGCATTTCACCGAAGAAAAGGAAATGGCAACACCTCAAACCCAATCTGAAAGAAGGAGACCTCATGTTGATGAAGGAACAACAAACCGAAAGGATTGACTGGCCTATGGGACTCGTTACAAAGGTTCCTCCCAGCAAGGATGGCGAGATCCGGAAGGTGGAGTTGACGATATCTAGGAAGGGTGAGCCTAAAACGTTTGCAAGGCCAATCAACAAACTCATTCTGATACTGCCCATTGAGAATGTTCCTGGAGGATGAATAGTGCCGAACTTTATTTCATATTGCTACGTTGAGAAACAGGACTTAGTGTTTTACATTGCATTCTAACATGTTTTGTTACAAGTTGTATACTATATCTTCTAGACATTGGTTTATAGTGAAATCCCCATAGGGAATTTCAGACGGGGAGTGTGCTGTTCTCTTCAGTTATATGTATTGTTATTCAGTTCTTTATTTTCCATATTGTTGCTGAGCTGCCATCTGCTGACCAGAATTTACTTGTGCTCCCTCTCTTTGTTCATAAAGTTTTGTCAAAGGGGGTGTGTTTTTGAGCCCAGTGCTAGTTACTTCCTGTAGCTGCCATTTTTGCATCTTACTGTGACTGAAGCACATGTGTTGGACTAGCAGAAGCATCAATTTCTGACCAGCAGCAGCGCAACAACAGTAGCTTCAGCAGCAGCAACACACTGCACCAAGGTTTATGCTATTTCAGAGATAACCACAGTTCTGTATCAGTGATTATAGCTGTATTCAAGGTGAATTAAACCACATTCGTTTTCACAACACCGTGTTATTGCATCTAAATTTTATGGCAGTCTGCGTTTGCTCTGGTCCTGTCTGCTCCACATTTTGGTAGGAAAGTCTCCAGTCACTACCCACCAGCCAGTTACACCTTCATTCGCCTCATGTGGGGACAGAACACTACCGTGTTTACCTGCTGCAGAGGGTCTCACCAGGAAACCTTATATGTTTCATGCCCATCAGATTATGGATGACTGCCCAAGTAGGATGTTTTGGATTCCTTTTTGGAGTTAGCAAATCACTGTATATATAGGGCTTCCCTGTTAATAGGTGGTGTTCCTCCAAAATTGGTAATAGAAAAGGAGTTATTCCTTCACAATTAGAAAGGGACAAATTGAGAGGTTAGAAATCAGGTTTTTAAATACAGGCAGTCCCCGACTTACACTGTTCCGACTTACCTCTGTCCCTTAGTTACAAACGGAGACTTATGCGGAATTCTGGCACTTGTAGTTCCATACTCCACAGCAGACAGTAGCTGTGGAACGACAAGTTCCAGCATGCCACAGCAGCAGATGAGGTGAAATCTTCTTAACAGGGCACAGAGAGAAAAACAAGTAAAAACACTTCCCTGCACTATCCAAAACTAAGAAAAAAAATTTTGAGCTGGAGTTACATTTCATAAATATACTTGTTCCAACTTACATATAAATTCAACTTAAGGACAAACCCTCAGTCCCTATCCCGTTCATAACCCGGGGACTGCCTGTAGTGTGTATCGAGGTTAAGTGTTCTACATAATAAAAGTTAAGTTTTAGTGCTTTATAGATTGAGAACTGATAGAGTTTGTTTGCCTATGGCAAAATAGTAAATATGGAGGCAATGAGTGGCTCAGAAAAGGGAACATTCAAAACTCCAAGGAGAGATGTTCCGGTTTCTGAGCCACTTATTGCATCCCACCCAGCCAGTCGGTAAGCTATGCAGTGATGAGGTGGAAAACCCCAAAACAGCTGTATGCAGATGGGTAGTACTGGCTTGGCTCATTTCCCTTTTGCTTTCTGAAGACTCAGTGGGTCAAAAGCAAACTGAGGATAGAGATCCCCGAGAGGATGAGGGAGTTATTTCTGGCTCTACAGTATTATCCTGGACATGACGTAGGATTTGGGGGGTCATCATGGTGTCTTGCTCTTTCCCCTTTCCTTCCCCTCCCTCCCCTCTTTTTGTCTTTAAGGTCCGTGTGCTCAGTGTAATGTGTATCTCGTCTATACCTATTTACTGTACCCCAGTTGGAGGGTGGGGGGTTAGTTCACCTTTATACCATATGTTGAAATAAGACGAGAGGTCAATGTAACTTGTTTAAGATTTTCTTCTAAGCTGGTCACTTGTACTAATTGTTGGATACACATTTATGTTACTTACATTTTTGATGCGGAACCCCGCACGTTTGTTATATTGCTTTATGTCACTTCAATCTCTTAAATAAACATACGCTTGAATTTAAAAAAAAAAAAAAAAAAGCAAACTGAGGATTTGTTACATCCAATAGAGGGTGCAGGAGCTTCTTAGCTCCTGTCCCATAATGCCTTGTGTAGTGCTGTATGAGGCATTTCGCAGATAATGGGACAGTCTGTGGGGTTCCCCTTGTCATATCCAGGATTGTATTTTAGGCGGAGAGCTACTTCTATGATTGTAATACATTAATCTTCTATTAATTGTCTTGCAGGAGTTGGTAGCAGTTAGTGTCGGGGAGGCTCGCAGAGGAGAGATGATGGTGTTGGGACATGTGCAGCATAAACTTGTCTGCTCACCAGACTTCGCTTCCCTTCTGGAGGGACGCCATCGCTGATCTACCACCCACGGGCATAGGAGAAGGACGTCATTATACACCACAGACTGTGCAATGCTGAGATGTGCGTCACTGATCTGTATCACTCGCTGGATCCTTGTCATCTAACACACACCGTTCTGAGCACTGTGTTAGTTAAAGAGGCGATGTAGGACTCCTTGTAAATATCATAAAGATGTGCACTGCTGCCTAATGCATTGGGAGAACCTGCTGGATAACTGCAAAGTCTAATTTATTAAACTGGACAAATAGTGCACTCGAATGTTTTTCTGGTATGGATGGAATTTTTTATTTTCCCCCACAGAAATTCTGTAAATCTGGAATTCTTATACTGTTTGGTTAACACAACTCCATTGATGTTATTACTAAGTTGATGTCGTGGCGTCACTCCATGTGGACAGTCAGCAGGGGTGTATTAGAGGAGCGGCTAATGTAGTTGGACATGGGCCCTGGTGTTTGAGGGGGCCGTATTGTCGTCATGTCATATGAGAACTGCAGTACTTTAAAAACATCATGGTTTTTGTGGCTGTTATAGATTTTAGGTAGTGACAAAAGTGCTGAATATTAAAGGGGTTGTCTCACTACAAAGAATAGCTTTCAAAATGTAAGGAACACTAAATGAAGACGTATTCCAAATATATTGCTTTGGGGTTTTTTTCCGTTTTTTTAAGGAGCTACAAATGATTTTAACACTTTCTGAGCACTCTCTGGTTCCCGAAGTGACCGACCTGTGTACTTCTTCTCCCCTGCGGTTTGGTCTATCTGATAGCAGGGAGTGACGTCATGACACAGGTCATGGCAGGCAGTGAGAGCTTTTGTGTTATCTGATCTTTCATACAAAAGACAGTTATCACTGTTTACGTTTGCTCAAAAGCTTCTCTGGACCTCAGAGAAGGTAATTTTATTTAATCTAGACTAAGAAACAGAGAAGTCTGAATACACAGAGCTCATATGCTAATTACAGACAGCTTGACCAGGAAGTGACAGAGCAAAGCAGCATTAGTTCATTCATGCATCCTATGAAACTTTGAGATGAGACCACCTCTTTAAGGCCCATATGTATGAAAACTGTCTAGCAGTAAGACTCTTTGTTGCTCATAACAACAAATCAGAAATCGGCTTTCATTCCATATAGTGCTCTGGAAAAATAAAAGCTGAACTCTAATTGGTTGCTATGGACAACAAAGACCGTCTTAATGCTAGACCCTTTTCATACAGAAGGCCCTAAGGGGATGTTCACACAACGTATTTCCGGGGCGTAATTGTCCTGCAATGCGCCCGAAGTACGCCCCGCAAATACGGTAAAATCACAGCACTCAGAGTGTTGATGATTTTACAGCGTATTCCCCGGCGCGTACTGAGCACCTGAAGAAAGAAGTGACGTGGGGAAGGAAGGGTGAATAGGGGATGGGCCGGAGCACTTTAGAAGTACGCGCTGGCCACTGAATACTTCTAAAGCAGCAGGTGTATAGTGGCACACACATTACGTAACACTCTACACCGTGTGAACGTACCCCAAATGTTTTCAGTACTGGTTGGGTGCTAAAGAGAAAACTTCATCTGACTTCATTCCCTTTGAGTATAAAGCATGTCCCTGTAATATACACTGCTCAAAAAATTAAAAGGAACACTTAACACCGTGTAACTCCAAGTCAATTGCTCTTCTGTAAGATCAAACTGTCCAGTTATGAATCAACATTGATTGTGAATCAATTTCTCCTGTTGTGCAAATGGAATAGACAATAGGTAGAAATAATAGACAACTAGCAAGACAACCCCTATAAAGCAGTGGTTCTACAGGTGGTGTCCACAGACCCTTTCTCTATTCTCATCCTTTTTGGCTGTTTTGGTCACTTTTGTATTTTTTCATTGCTCCATTCACTAGAGGTAGCATGAGCTAGTGTCTACAACCCACAGAAGTTGCTCAGGTAGTGCAGCTCATCCAGGATGGCACATCAATGCGAGCTGTGGCAAGGTGGTTAGCGGTGTCTGTCAGCACAATGTCCAGCGCATGGAGCAGATACCAGGAGACAGGCCATTACACCTGTAGACATGGAGGGGGCAACAACCCAGCAGAAAAGCCGATACCTCCTCCTCTCTGCAAGGAGGAATAGTACCAGAGCCCTGCAAAAATGACCTCCAGCAGCCACTAATATCCATGTCTCTGCTCAAACTCTCAGAAACAGACTCCATGAGTGTGGTATGAGGGCTCGACATCCACAAGCTGGTGTTGTGCTTACAGTCCAACACTGTGCAGGGCGATTGGCATTTGCCAGAAAACACCAAGATTGGCAAATTCGACATTGACGCCCTGTGCTCTTCACAGATGAAAGTAGGTTCACATTGAGTACGTGACAGACATGACAGAGTCTGGAGACGCCGTGCAGAACGTTCTGCCTAATGCAACATCCTCCAGCATGACCAGTTTGGCAGTGGGTCAGTAATGGTGTGGAGTGGCATTTCTCTGAAGGCCCGCATGGCACTGCATGTGCTAGCTTGAGGTATCCTGACTGCCATTAGGTACCAGGATGAGATCCTCAGACCTATTGTGAGACCATATGCAGGTGCAGTGGGCCCTGGGTTCCTTCTTCTGGGTTCGTTCACACGGTGTAGAGTGTTACGTAATGTGTGCGGCACTATACACCTGCTGTTTTAGAAGTATGTGCTGGCCAGTGTGTACTTCCAAAATGCTCCGGCCCATCCCCTATTCACCCTTCCTTCCCCACGTCACTTCTTTCTTCAGGTGCTCAGTACGTGCCGGGGCATACGCTGTAAAATCATCAACACTCAATGAGTGCTGTGATTTTACCGTATTTGCGGTGCAGGACAATGCTAGGCCTTCTATGGCTGAAGTGTGTCAGCAGTTCCTGCATGATGACAGCATTGATGCTATGGACTGGGCTGCCTGTTCCCCAGACCTGAATCCAATCGAGCACATCTGGGACATCATGTCCTGTTCCATCCACCTTTGCCACATTGCACCACAGACTGTCCAGGAGTTGACTGAGACTTTAATCCTGGTCTTGGAGGAGATCCCTCAAGAGAACATCCGCCGCCTCATCAGGAGCATGCGCAGGCAATAGGGAGCTAATCCTTACAGCAGACACTTGGGAAAGAGCAAGAAAGTGGGGGGAAAAAGAAAGAGAAGGCACTCTTGGTGTAGTAGATCAAGCATATATTTGTAGAGAAAACGGACGTCAGCTGTGCTCTCACCTTATAGTGTTGTACTGATCTGGTACAACACAGTTAAAAGCTTATTTACAGCCTCCAGTAGTCGTGCAATCCTGTGCAGCTGGATCCCACAAAATGGGGGGCTCTATAGGAGCGCACTATGGATGGCTAAGAACTTTATGAAATCTATGTAGTCAGTGCTGTTCTCCTAGTGCTAATGTTCTAAAACAGGTGACTATGCGTCTATTTGCCAATTTTATTACATGAACATAGCGCAAAGATATACATAGAATAAAACCGGGACTAAAAACTACAGCATTAAAACACTTAAGTCAAGGGTCATTGAAACGCGTAGTTTCAATTACCCCCAGTGTTAATTATAAATATGTACCCCCAGTATTAATAACTACAGTGCCTTGCGAAAGTATTCGGCCCCCTTGAACTTTTCAACCTTTTGCCACATTTCAGGCTTCAAACATAAAGATATAAAATTTTTAATTTTTTGTCAAGAATCAACAAGTTGGACACAATTGTGAAATGGAACGAAATTTATTGGATATTTTAAACTTTTGTAAACAATAAAAAACTGAAAAGTGGGGCGTGCAATATTATTTGGACCCCTTAAGTTAATACTTTGTAGCGCCACCTTTTGCTGCGATTACAGCTGCAAGTCGCTTGGGGTTTGTCTCTATCAGTTTTGCACATCGAGAGACTGAAATTCTTGCCCATTCTTCCTTGGCGCACATCTGGAGCTCAGTGAGGTTGGATGGAGAGCATTTGTGAGCAGCTGGAGCTCAGTGAGGTTGGATGGAGAGCGTTTGTGAACAGCTGGAGCTCAGTGAGGTTGGATGGAGAGCGTTTGTGAACAGCTGGAGCTCAGTGAGGTTGGATGGAGAGCGTTTGTGAACAGCTGGAGCTCAGTGAGGTTGGATGGAGAGCGTTTGTGAACAGCTGGAGCTCAGTGAGGTTGGATGGAGAGCGTTTGTGAACAGCTGGAGCTCAGTGAGGTTGGATGGAGAGCGTTTGTGAACAGCAGTTTTCAGCTCTTTCCACAGATTCTCGATTGGATTCAGGTCTGGACTGTGACTTGGCCATTCTAACACCTGGATATGTTTATTTGTGAACCTTCCATTGTAGATTTTGCTTTATGTTTGGGATCATTGTCTTGTTGGAAGATAAATCTCCGTCCCAGTCTCAGGTCTTTTGCAGACTCCAACAGGTTTTCTTCCAGAATGGTCCTGTATTTGGCTCCATCCATCTTCCCATCAATTTTAACCATCTTCCCTGTATCTGGTGAAGAAAAGCCCAAACCATGATGCTGCCCCCACCATGTTTGACAGTGGGGATGGGGTGTTCAGGGTGATGAGCTGTGTTGCTTTTACGTCAAACATATCGTTTTGCATTGTGGCCAAAAAGTTGGATTTGGGTTTCATCTGAGCAGAGGAGCTTCTTCTTCCACATGTTTGGTGTCTCCCAGGCGGCCCCTTCTTCCACATGTTTGGTGTCTCCCAGGTGGCTTGTGGCAAACTTTAAATGAGACTTTTTATGGATATCTTTGAGAAATGGCTTCTTCTTGCCTCTTCCATAGAGGGCAGATTTGTGCAGTGTACGACTGATTGTTGTCCTATGGACAGACTCTCCCCCCCCCCCCCCCCTTCAGCTGTAGATCTCCGCAGTTCATCCAGAGTGATCATGGGCCTCTTGGCTGCATCTCTGATCAGTCTTCTCCTTGTTTGAGATGAAAGTTTAGAGGGACGGCCGGGTCTTGGTAGATTTGCTGTGGTCTGATACTCCCATTTCAATATGATCGCTTGCACAGTGCTCCTTGGGATGCTTAAAGTTTGGGAAGGGATCGAATAATATTGCACGCCCCACTTTTCATTTTTTTTTTGTTTTTTTTTACAAAAGTTTAAAATATCCAATAAATTTCGTTACACTTCACAATTGTCCCACTTGTTGTTGATTCTTCACAAAAAAATTAAAATTTCATATCTTTGAAGCCTGAAATGTGGCAAAAAGTTGAAACGTTCAAGGGGGCCGAATACTTTCGCAAGGCACTGTATGTGCCCCCAGTATTAATAATGAATAGCTATATTCCCTCAGTGTTATTAATAAATAGCTATATGCCTCCAGTATCATTAATAAAAACTATATGCCCCCAGTATTAATAATAAATATATGCCCTCAGTATTAATAATAAATATACACTCACCGGCCACTTTATTAGGTACACCATGCTAGTAACGGGTTGGACCCCCTTTTGCCTTCAGAACTGCCTCAATTCTTCGTGGCATAGATTCCACAAGGTGTTGCAACGATGCTCAATTGGTACCAAGGGGCCCAAAGAGTGCCAAGAAAATATTCCCCACACCATGACACCACCACCACCAGCCTGAACCGTTGATACAAGGCAGGATGGATCCATGCTTTCATGTTGTTGACGCCAAATTCTGACCCTACCATCCGAATGTCGCAGCAGAAATCGAGACTCATCAGACCAGGCAACGTTTTTCCAATCTTCTACTGTCCAATTTCGATGAGCTTGGGCAAATTGGAGCCTCAGTTTCCTGTTCTTAGCTGAAAGGAGTGGCACCCGGTGTGGTCTTCTGCTGCTGTAGCCCATCTGCCTCAAAGTTCGCCGTACTGTGCGTTCAGAGATGCTCTTCTGCCTACCTTGGTTGTAACGGGTGGCTATTTGAGTCACTGTTGCCTTTCTATCAGCTCGAACCAGTCTGCCCATTCTCTTTGACCTCTGGCATCAACAAGGCATTTCCGCCCACAGGACTGCCGCTCACTGGATGTTTTTTCTTTTCGGACCATTCTCTGTAAACCCTAGAGATGGTTGTGCGTGAAAATCCCAGGAGATCAGCAGTTTCTGAAATACTCAGACCAGCCCTTCTGGCACCAACAACCATGCCACGTTCAAAGGCACTCAAATCACCTTTCTTCCCCATACTGATGCTCGGTTTGAACTGCAGGAGATTGTCTTGACCATGTCTACATGCCTAAATGCACTGAGTTGCCGCCATGTGATTGGCTGATTAGAAATGAAGTGTTAAACGAGCAGTTGGACAGGTGTACCTAATAAAGTGGCCGGTGAGTGTATGTCCCCAGTATTATTAATAAGGGCGCTTCACCACTCGTTGGTGCGATTGTCTCTACAACCTAATGCATTGTATAGACAATGCATTAGAGTGTACCAATATGGCGGTTTCCCCACATAGTGCTTGGGGCCGAAGTGGGGAAGTCGAAAACATGGCAGCGATGGAACCCTTCACAAGGCTTCCAGCTGCCACGTTCACCAATCAGATAAGAAGTGCAAACACCACAAGCGTGGCCAGGAGCTTGCCAGATCAGCTCCTGGTCGTAGCTAATGTAAACAGTCAGGAAACTAAGGGCATCTAAGTCAGGCTGCAGCTCTCGAGACTTCACTTTTTTAATCGCCTATATTTAGAAAAGTGATTAAATTTTGGAGGATCCCATGTCAACATTAGATTGTGGCAAAACCCCTTTAATTTTAGGATGATTGGCTGTAAGGATGGGGTTAAGGGAGGGAGTGGCTGCATGGCATTCATTTTGCAAATTGATAAGCTTTATCTAAACCCCATAGAAACATGACACATTTAGTTAGGGGGTTGATGATGTCAGGTAAGTAAGGTGCATTTGTAAGGAAAATGCATTACTACTGTATCTGCTGGACTACGGCACCATGAACCCAGATCAAAGGTCCTTACAATGCTGTGATTCTTGGGGATGCCATTTTATTTTTGGGGGGATTTTTTTTATTTTTTCCATTGATAAAGCAGTTTGATGGCTTTTTTTCCTCTATAGAAAACTCACTTTTTTATGGTAGCATTAAATGTACCATATAGTGTACTGGGAACAAAAAAAAAAAAAAAGTGGGTGGAATGGTGTTTTGCCAAGTTTTATCAATACAGGTTCGGGATACAGCTTTAAAGAAGACCAGTCAATAAGGATATAACACAGCTTTATTTTTACAATAGTCCAATAATAAATCAAGTCTGATAAAATAACATAAAATGATTACAGAAAATAGGGAGATAGTATGTACAGTTTGTAAGAGAAAAATATTTACAAAAGTTTTAAGCGCTTGCAAACTTCAACTGCAGAGTGACATCATCGAATCCTATTCACACATCAACCATGAGAAACTGTAAAAGAATGGCGTAGGAACGATAACCCTCAGGGAGGAAACAACACTGTGTATAGACGTCTCTATAACTGGTACAGCGGTTTCTGGTCTTCATGGCTGATGTAGAGATTTATATATGGTACATAAACAAAATGGCGGACATGACCTAATGCTGTGTCAGCTTAAAAAATGCACTGGTGTTATTTGTGTGTCTCACCCTCCACCATGGAGTGGCCAGCTCAAAAGTTCGATGCACAAAAACACCTCCCAGACTGATGACCACTAGCCAGAAAAACATATAATGAGTGAAGATAAGCCTGTAATTCACAGCTTTGAATACACAAGGAGATGCCAAGAGTAAACATTAAGTCAACTCATAAAATAAGCCAGTCTTAGTGTAAACAGGCTCATTTAGTAAGTTAGACTTTGTCCCAGAGAAGTGCAAGCCTTGTAATACAATAAGAGTATAACAACGGAATGAAGAAATTCATTGTATACAGCAACAGAGTACAATACATGCACAAACTATAGCAAAAATTATTCCTAAAATATAATGTAAATATCCAAAATCAGGCAACCAAGAAAAACAGCCAATTCCACCATTTACCATAAATTTGATGTAAGATAGAAATGATTCACTATAATTTGGCTCACAATAGTAATTTATTTTGACTAGCATTACAAATGATAAAAAAGGCAATAGGTTATATTTTAATAGATCAGCTCTCTACCGCGGCTGAGATAGCAATTCATTTTTCTAGATTTTTAAAACTGGTATTTGAAATGCAACTTTATTTTGTAGGGTAGTTGACTACTTGGGAAGATCACTTGTACAACATACTGCAATACTTATTGTTGTACTACCGCTATCTCAAGGTAAGGTCTAATACAGGGGTCCTCAAACTACGGCCCGCGGGCTGCATGCGGCCCGCCGGGGATTTTTATCCGGCCCGCTGCCGATCGTTGACATGTAGCAAGGCTCCGGCGGTGGCAGCAGCGGAGCCGCAGTCCTCCTATTCAGTGGTGCGATCTCTATAAGCTGGCCCCTGCCGTTGCGCTGTTCACGATGCTTCACGTCACCCGTCACTGGCCACAGCACCTCCCATACGATGGGAGGTGCTGCGGGCGGTGACAGGTAACATGAGAGCCATCGTGAGCAGCACAACAGCAGGGGCCAGCTTCGGGGGGGGGGTGGGGGGGGGGGGCACTATGGAGCGATGGGAGGTGCCTGAGGGCGGATACTTGCAGTATATGGGAGGTGTCTGTTGAGTGAGTGGTGGAGGGCGGACACTCTGCAATGTAAACATTGCAGAGTGTCCACCCTCCTCCACTCACAGATACCTCCATATACTGCAAGTGTCCGCCCTCAGGCACCTCCCATCAGCTCCATAGTGTCCCCCACCCACAGTCCGCACTCCAGGCGCCACTGAGGCTGACTTCCAGAGCAGGATGTGAGGTCAGTGCTCAGCATTCCCGCCACAGGAGAGAAGCCACGAGAGGCAGGGCAGGAGCCATGGAGTGCCAGGGCAGAAGCCTCCCTCCGAGACTCAGGGCAGGAGCCACGGAGTGCCAGGGCAGAAGCCTCCCTCCAGAGGCAGGGCAGGAGCCACGGAGTGCCAGGGCAGAAGCCTCCCTCCGAGAGGCAGGGCAGGAGCCACGGAGTGCCAGGGCAGAAGCCTCCCTCTGAGAGGCAGGGCAGGAGCCACGGAGTGCCAGGGCAGAAGCCTCCCTCCGAGAGGCAGGGCAGGAGCCACGGAGTGCCAGGGCAGATGCCTCCCTCCGAGAGGCGGGGCAGGAGCCACGGAGTGCCAGGGCAGAAGCCTCCCTCCGAGAGGCGGGGGGCAGGAGCCACGGAGTGCCAGGGCAAGAAGCCTCCCTCCGAGAGGCAGGGCAGGAGCCACGGAGTGCCAGGGCAGAAGCCTCCCTCCGAGACCCAGGGCAGTTTCCCCCCTCTCCTCCAGACCCAGGGCAGTTTCCCCCCCTCTCCTCCAGACTCAGGGCAGTTTCCCCCACTCTCCTCCAGACTCAGGGCAGGAGCCCCCCACTCTCCTCCAGACTCAGGGCAGGAGCCCCCCACTCTCCTCCAGACTCAGGGCAGGAGCCCCCCACTCTCCTCCAGACTCAGGGCAGGAGCCCCCCACTCTCCTCCAGACTCAGGGCAGTAGCCCCCACTCTCCTCCAGACTCAGGGCAGGAGCCCCCCACTCTCCTCCAGACTCAGGGCAGGAGCCCCCCACTCTCCTCCAGACTCAGGGCAGGAGCCCCCCACTCTCCTCCAGACTCAGGGCAGGAGCCCCCACTCTCCTCCAGACTCAGGGCAGGAGCCACAACACTCCTCAAGACTAAGGGAAGGAGCCCCCACTCTCCTCCAGACTCAGGGCAGAAGCCCCCCACTCTCCTCCAGACTCAGGGCAGAAGCCCCCCACTCTCCTCCAGACTCAGGGCAGAAGCCCCCCACCCTCCTCCCGACTCAGGGCAGGACCCCACTCTCCTCCAGACACAGGGCAGGAGCCCCCCTCTCCTCCAGACCCAGGGCAGGAGCCCCCACTCTCCTCCAGACTCAGGGCAGGAGCCCCCACTCTCCACCAGACCAGGGCAGGAGCCCCCCCTCTCCACCAGACCCAGGGCAGGAGCCCCCCCCTCTCCTCCAGACTCAGGGCAGGAGCCCCCCCCCTCTCCTCCAAACCCAGGGCAGGAGCCCCCCCCCCTCTCCGCCAGACTCAGGGCAGGAGCCCCCCCCTCTCCTCCAGACTCAGGGCAGGAGCCCCCCCTCTCCTCCACACCCAGGGCAGGAGCCCCCCCTCTCCTCCAGACTCAGGGCAGGAGCCCCCCCCCTCCTCCAGACTCAGGGCAGGAGCCCCCCCCCCCCTTCCTCCAGACTCAGGGCAGGAGCCCCCCCCCTCTCCTCCAGACTCGGCAGGAGCCTCCCCTCTCCTCCAGACCCAGGGCAGGAGCCCCCCCCCTCTCCTCCCGGGCAGAAGCCCCCCCCCCCCCCCCAGACCCAGGGCAGGAGCCCCCCCTCTCCTCCAGACTCAGGGCAGGAGCCCCCCCTCTCCTCCAGATCAGGGCAGGAGCCCCCTCTCTCCAGACTCAGGGCAGGAGCCCCCCCTCTCCTCCAGACTCAGGACAGGAGCCTCCCCTCTCCTCCAGACTCAGGGCAGGAGCCCCCCTCTCCTCCAGACTCAGGGCAGGAGCCCCCACTTCCCCCCAACCTCCGAGTCAGGACAGGAGCCAACCTGGTCGGACAGAGGTGACCACCTTTTTATATGCCCTATAATTATTATGGATTGCAATGTGCTTTCCCAGTCCCTGTTGCATGTTTAGCTTTTCAGGTGTCTGGGAAAGCTGGGTGAAGACGTTAGTAGAGCTCTAAATGTCGGACACATTTGTTATAGATTCCACAGTTTTCCCAGGTGACAAGTTTGTCTCGTCTGCAGGTGATCTATTCCTGGCCCCCATCCCTGATTATTGCTAAGCACACTTGTCATCTGGGAGAGCTGGAATCTATAAGAAATGTGGTCGGCATTGGGAATTCTACAAATGTTGTCATGGTGAGTGACCAGCAATGCTGCATATACCGATACAAATCCCCTGTGGGGAAAAGTGAAAAAAAAAAAGTGAAACACATAAAATAAACACGTACACTGCTCTTTTCCGCTTTACAAACCCCCATCACCCGAAAAAAGATCCAAAAATAAAGCAAGCATATTTGGTATTGCCACGTGCCCTATAAATCTGTCATGTTATTTAACCTGCACGGTGAACGCCGTAAAAAAGTCAGAACTGTGATTTTTGTTCATCCCTCAGCATGTAAAATGGAATAAAAAGTGATCAAAAAGCCATATAAATGCCAAGTGACACCAAGTAACACGTCGGTTCATCCCGCAAAAAAAGTCCTTACACAGCTCCGTATACAGAAAAATATAAAAGTTATGGCCATCAGAAGACAGCAATGCATAAATATTGTTTTACAAAATAAAAACTTTCTTATTTTAAAAAAGCGCTTCAACATGAAAAACTATATAAATTGGGTATCGCCGTAATCGTATCGACCCCCAAACTAAAACTTTTTTTTTAAACTATATTCCGGCCCTCCAATGGTCTGAGGGACTGTGAACCGGCCCCCGGTTTAAAAAGTTTGAGGACCCCTGGTCTAATAAGAGCACTATTATGACAGACCTGGGGGCCTTCTTTAACCCCTTAAGGAACTTGCGTTTTTTTATGTTGACACGTTCGTTTTTCCCTCCTCGTCTTCCCAGAGCCATAACTTTTTTATTTTTCCACCTACATAGACACATGAGGGCTTTTATTTTGTGGGACAAAATGTACTTTCTAATTGTGTTATTCACTGTACTATAGAATATACTGGGAAACCGCAAAAAAATTCCAAGTGGGAAAAATTGTGAAAAAAAAGTACTTGCGCCATGTTTGCGGGTGTTTTTGCTTTTACGGCGTTCAATCTTCGGTAAATACAATGTGTTATCTGTATTCTACAGGTTGTTACGCATCTGGCAATAAGAAACATGTAGGGTTTCCGTTATGTTTTGGTACCGTAAAAAAAATTCCAATTTCTATTTTTGAAGTTTGCGCCGCGGCGCCATTTTGTGCGACCAATAACTTTTTTGTACTAACACCTACGGACATCAGTGAGGGTGCATTTTTTTGTGGGCTGAAGTGTACTTTTTATTGCTAGCAGTTTGGAATGCATGTGACTTTTTTGATCACTTTTATTCCAAGTGATGTGAAATGACCAAAAAACGCAATTTTTTTCTTCTACGGTGTTCAGCGCATGGGATAAGTGATGTTATATTTTTATACATCGGACTTTTTCTGACACGGTGTTTTGCCAACTCTTTTGTGTGGGTCCTGAGGTCCTGAACGGCTTTAAAGAAGGCAACCTCCTGCTTTATTTACTTTATTATATGAGTAACTCAATGATTACATAAAACTACAAGAAGATAGTGTGATATTGTATATACTTATGCACTACATAGATTATAAAGGCAAGGCACGCATAATATTGGTTACAAAGGCAAAGCACGCATAATATGGATTACAAATACTCACATCACATCTATATATGGGTCAAAGCTTCATCAGGCATCTTATAAGCATCATCTATTGGCATCAGCTGGTAACTCGGACCAGCGACAATAGAGAGATAATCCTGAGATCAACATCATGCACGGGTGCCCCCATATACAGGTCCAGGCTTTCACCAGGCATCTTATCAGCATCTATCAATAACATCAGCTGGGAGAAGGGCCAGCGAAGATAGAGAGATCTACTGGGATCCACACTGTGGCGTTGAGGCTTCCCTCTATAGCCCACAGGTACAAGCTACTTCTAACTTCGCAGCAAACTTTCCAGCTTATATCTTACTTGAAACAAATGCCTGCGTAACCAAGTGTTACGCAAGCTGACAGATCAGTACTTTTCCAGTATAAGGCCCCCCCTCCTTCGAATGGCCAGTTCTTAAGAGGTTAACCTGGCACTGGAAAACAACCCATGACTTGATGCTGTACACCTGGATTCTCATGATTTCCCTCTAAACATCGCTGTGGTAGTAATTGTTTAGACCAGCGCCGAGCTATGTGGCTTACTCAGTACAACTCTCCCACAACAACGAGGCCCTGATAACAACCCTCTGTGTCAATATACTGTTTCTCACAAACATTTACCAAGCGCTAGGAAAATTACAGCTTAAAGGGGTTGTCTCGCTACAATGATTGGGTTTTAATTAAAAGATCTTTAAAAAACAAGCAGCTTTGCAATATATGTTCATTACAAATGTCCTACTGATTTTGAGCTAGCCCTGTTCCTAGGAGTGCATCAGCTTCTCAAATCTCTATAGCAGCCGACCTGTTGATCCTTATCTTACTGGCTGTCAGGTCTGAATGACTCATCACCTTTGAAGACAGGTCGGAGCAGAGAGCCCCTCCTGCACAGAATGCTTCTGTAGTGGAGGGAGAGGGAGGGAGGACTCTGGCGTCTGTGTCCGTGCTGCCTGGATTAACCCTGTGTGTGCCTGCTTCCTCCTGCTCTCTACACAGATTGAGCAGAGATTAGGCTGATCAATAGATGTGACAGCAGTGCCCCTGTGTGTTACTATAATCATGATGTCTGTGGAGCTGTAACTATAATAATACTATACAGATCAGGCATAGTTGCCAACTTTCGAAAATAAAAAAGCAGGAGACTTCAGTGGGCGGCGCGCGTAGCCCATCTTGTCGGTATGCCACGCCCCTTCAAAAAAGCCACACCCATTCCACCTAACTGCATAACGGCTTTGGAAAAAAGCCAGGTAGATGCCCTTATAGCCAGGTAGTAGCCCCCCATAACCAGGTAGTGCCCCTTACAGGCCGGTAGATGCCCCCTTGTAGCCAAGTAGATGCCCCCTCTGTAGCCAGGTAGAGCCAAATTTGTAGCCAGGTAGATGCCCCCCTTATTAGACAGGTAGATGCCCCCATTGTTAGCCAGGTAGTGCCCCCATTGTTAGCCAGGTAGTGCCCCCATTGTTAGCCAGGTAGATGCCCCCATCTGTTAGCCAGGGAGTGCCCCCATCTGTTAGCCAGGTAGATGTCCCCATCTGTTAGCCAGGTAGATGTCCCCATCTGTTAGCCAGGTAGATGTCCCCATCTGTTAGCCAGGTAGTGTCCCCATCTGTTAGCCAGGTAGTGCCCCCATCTGTTACCAGGTAGTGCCCCCATCTGTTGCCAGGTAGTGCCTCCCAACTGTTGCCAGTAGTGC